>JAKSZT010039505.1:0-18788 GCA_026826555.1 Tolypeutes matacus
AATCACCTTCAAGCATGTAGGGTAGCAATTTAAATTGTAATTCACATTGAAAGCAGAGGGAGTTAGGCTGGTTCCAGTGAAAGCAACATGAAAATAAGAATTTCTCATGTTTGAAAATGGAGGTTGGCAAATGAAGTATTGGGACTCTCAAAATGATATTTCCAGGGGGTTTCTCAATGCTATGTCTTTGTGTGAGATGCATAATCAGTTCTCAAATTAAATGATATAAGATATTGGATAAGGTATTTTCTTTCTAGACCTATTTTATGTAACTTTTCTTATGTTCCAGTAAGAAGAGATAGTTACATTTTAATTTAACTTTATAATACTTTTGTATATGCCCTCATAATGATACAAAAAAAAATAAACTTCTCAGAGTACAGAGTAAGGCAGCAAATCAGAGGGATGCCTAGATTTAATGCATGTGTATCGAGCAATGTATCAAGATATTTTTGGTAAGGTAATATCTAAGCTTTAATTTAAAGGAAGATAAGTAGGAAGTCTCAAAGAGGTTGGAGGACTTAAGAGAAGATAGAGATGGAAGCAATACAAAACAAAAATTAGCAAATGGTGAGACAGGATGAAAGTCTAATCTGGGCTAGGAACTATAGTGATATTTGTCATGAAAGACAAAGGCAGAAATAAGTAAAGAGAGTTGGCAAGATATTCTCAGTGGAAAAGATAGCTTTGATCAATTATTTTCATGAGGCAAAAGTAGCCTCATGAAAATAGAATTTTTTTCTAAGGGAAAAAATTTTACTTTATGCATTATGATATCTGAAATTGATTTTAAACAATTGATGTACCCAGATTAATTATTTTCAATCTGACCTCATAAAATTGTTGCATTTGCATTTAATTGACTTTTATTTCATGCCAAACACAATGGAGTATAATAAATCTAATATAAAAAGTTTGTCCTTATTTATATAGGTAGCTTAAGTTATCATAACTATATTTTCATAAGGATAAAGAACAAATGAATTTTTTGCAAAACAAAGAAATCAAGCATTTCTATGCTGAGTAACTAGTTGTGTATGTATTTCTTGGAGAAATTATTTCTATAAGTGAAATATGACTCACTATGAGGCACATGGTATATACTGTATAAGTGCTGGGTGTGCTTCATATCAACTGACCACTACCCCTTCAGGAACCAGGATCATTGACCACACACCCTCATATATTACTTCTTGAAAATAATTGTCTGAGAGCATCTGGTCTTTATTTTTCACTGAAAAGGAGGAAAAAAACTTTTCATGAAATTTTGGATCTCACAGCTTTATTGAATGATTCATGAATCTTGCAGTATGCCATTGAAAAAGCATAAAGAAGCTCTACTGAATGAATGAAAAGGTAAAAGACTATTAAATTAGAAGTATTTGGTATCATTACTTTTCTGCACCAATAAGAGCAAAAGTAAAACAATATTACTTTGGAAGAGAACATTTTTAAAATTTAATTTTTTAACCAACTATATTCCCTCCTAGGCCACAAACATTTCAAGAGAGTTAAAAAAATAAAACCATATCAAGTACTACTGAGTGACATGCTATGACAATTACATGTGGGCAATGCAGTTGATTTGTGAGATTGTGGCAGCCTATGACATTTTATTCGTAGAATGAAAACCGGATTTATACTTGGGGAGTAAATAAGAGTGTGGTAGTATGACTCTGAAAAATTATAGGTCATGTGAGAAGGCATAAAATCATAATGCGTAATGACAAATTCAAAGTACAGGAAGCTGTGGGTATTTCATATATGTACTTTATCAAGTTGAGAAATTTTTCTTCTATTCCTATCTTAGAGTGTTTTTTTTTTTTTTTTAGCAAGAAAGGATGTTGCATTTTGTCAAATGCTTTTTCTGCCTCAATCAAGAGGAGCATAATATTTTCTTATTTAATTTATTAATGTGGTATATTATACTAATTGATTTTCTTGCATTGAACCACCCTTGCATACCTGGTATAAAACCCCCTTGATAATGGTGTATAATTCTTTTAATATACTTTTACATTCATTTAACAAGTATTTTGTTGAGGATTTTTCCATCTGTGTTCATTAGAGAAATTGGTTTGTAATTTTCTTTTTATCGATATATAGATTTGAATTGGGGTGATGGCTTCATAGACAGAATTTGGTAGCATTCCTTCTTGTTCAATATTTTTGGAAGAGCTTGAGAAATATTGATATTAGATCTTCTTTGAATGATTGGTAGGATTCATCTGGTCCATGCCTTTCATTTCTGGGAGGATTTGATAACGGTTCAATTGCTTTACTTGTGATTGGTATGTTGAGGTCTTCTATTTCTTCTAGGGTCAGTGTAAGTTGTTCTTGTGCTTCTAGGAATTTGTACATTTTGTCTATATTGCCTATTTGGTTGGCATACAGTTTTTCATAATATCCTCTTATGATCTTTCTTATTTCTGGAGATTTGATGGAGATGTACCACCTCTCATTTCTGATTTTATTTGTACCTTCTCTCTTTTTTCTTTGTCTCTCTAGGTAAAGGTTTGTTGACTTTGGTGATCTTGAGGAACCAACATTTGGTTATGTTGATTCTATCTACAATTTTTTGCTCTCAATTTCATTTATTTCTGCTCTAATTTTTATTATATATTTTCTTTGGCTTGGTTTGGGATTAATCACAGTTCTTTTTCTAGTTCCTCTATGTGTGGAGTTAGGTCTTTGATTTATCTCTTTCTTCTTTTATTCACAATTGAGTAGTCTCCATTAGTCCCCACAAGCAATGACAGAACCTGGCTAAAATTGTAAAAAAAATTTTTGAAGGCTTTGGAGAGTAACCAGTATATACATAATTTATGGAGGTACAATCTTAAAACAGAGGAAGGACAATGATATGAGTATACCTGGCTTTTCTACTGACACATTTGACAGAGTGAGATTACAATGTCCCAGAAGGAAGAAGCTGCTATTCTAAGCTGAGGACAATGAAGGTGACATTTTGTAAGGAAAATATAGTGGATTCTGATTCTAGGTAGGATATGGTGGTAGAGGGAAGACAAGAAAATAAATGATTCATTAAAACATCCATGCTATAAGGACCAGATAATTAGAAAAATAGAAAGAACCACATACACTAAGATTCCAGAAAGGGAAGAGACATTATGATGGGAAGACTGATCCTCACACATTTCTACACATGGAAGAATCTGCTTAGCATAGACACTTAAAATCATAGGCAGAAAGATACTACCTGGGCATAAAAACAGGCAGATGGACAGGCGGACTGTGGGCATGAAGTAGTTGGGTTAAAATCTAAAGAATTCCCAAACTCAGGGATGATTTTCCCCAAACCACTGTATTAACTGGGTCTGCACAAGAATAGTATTATTACACATCCTGCAGTTCCATGGTTCTTTGGAGATAAAATTCAGCTACTGGAATATGCCTGCACTAATTCAGTAAATAAAAGTGACCTCAAAGGCAACTAGATTAGTTTGACTATAATCAAAGCTGTAACCCAGTCAGAGGGCAGTTCAAATCCTGAGAGGAAGAAAGTGATAAGCCCTCCCTTTTCTCTGTCCAAGGGAGGCAATAGCCAACCTCTTCAGGGAAAATGTCAAACAGTCTCTGCCTGGCCATTGCACACTGGCATACAATTAAAAATATGATCTGTGCAAACCATCAGGGAACATATTGAATAACCAATAGAAAAAAAGAGACAAGACTAACCTTGATATTAGAGGTAGAAGAAACGTAGTGTAGAATAATAACTGTAAGTATCTATAGCAGGCTGAATAATGTATGCCAGGATGAAAAAAACTGTACTTAATCCATCCCTGTTGCTGTGAACCATTGTAAACAAGACCATTTGAAAATATCAAAAAGTTAAAATGTTGTCCAACTGCATGAGATTCAGCCTTAACCATATTACTGTAGACTGTATGAAGATAAAGCCATGTGGAGGAGCAGAATCTGAACATAATTTAACAAAAAATAGAGAAGACAGAGCATCACCATGTGAAAGGAAAACCAATAAATCCCCGAAGATTAATGGCAAGCCAGCACCAGCATACAGTGTTTGGAGAGAAAGCAAAGCTTTAGCTTCTTCAACTATGATACAATAAATCTCTTCTGTTAAGCCAATACATTGTATGGTATTTGTAATAGTAAGCTAGAAACTCAGACAGTATGGTACATAAAACTGAGGAAATGATTAAAATCTATGAAAAGATGGAGAAGTACAGTAATGCAAGGATTAGCAAAATATATTACATATGTAAATTCTATGGATGGGGTTAAGAAATACTACACATAGAAGCCAAGATTATTGAACTTGAATTCCCATCACTAAGAAATATAAAAAAGCACAGAAATTAAGGGGGTTGGATGAGGCCATTGCCAAATCCTTCATAAAAACATGAGTTAATTAATTACAATCTTCTAGGTTGTCATTTTCCCACATGAGAAAAAAGGATAATTATCAATTACAAATAAGGACAAGAAACAGGTCTTTTGTAGTGGAGAGAGATCTCACTGTTTTCTTTCTTATTCTTCTGAGCATGTTTGTAGAAGGAGGTGGGAGACACTTTCAGGGGATGATTTGATGATTCATGAATTTTCTGTCTGAGAAACATTCACTGAATCAGAGCCTCATGGCTTCTTTCCCCTTTCTTGGCTTTGCCAAACAGTGCTCTGTCTATCCTGAAGAAGGGCAGTTCTGTATGGTTACACAAATTAGTATAAGTATTCAAGGCATTCTGGAAATTGGATATTCCCACATCTTTGATATACTTCAATGTCTCTGCTTGCTGTAATCTCTGTTCTTGACAAAGGTTCTTCTGTAAGAAAATTTTAATATATGGAATGACTCACTGCCAAAGTCTAGATTCTGGAAAATTTTCTTGTTAGTGTATGCAAGATTCTCAAGGATTGAAAATTTTCTTTTATTTAAATATTTAATTCCTCCATAAAATTTGATGTTAATAATAAATTGCATTGGAAAAGCAAAGACTTTTTGTACCTGCAGATTTATAAACTTTATTTATCCATGTGTGTCTATATCCCTGACAGGTACATACATGTTGTAACATTAAGATACATGTAAGACACATAATTTTCTCTTCAAAATGTTTCAGTTTGCATTCAAAGTTATTCTCTGACTGATCCAAATATTTGTGTTTATATCTTCATTTAAAAAACCGGGACATAATAGATTGATTATTCAGCAAAATGTATTGCTTCCATATTTGTAATTAATAATCTATTGAGTTGGATCTCATTTCATATTCTTACAAAATTCTTCATTCAGTATTCTCAGATCTCTTCACAATTCTACATTGCTTAGCTACATATTTTCAGTGATAAGGCTTTTTCAAAATTATTTATTCTTTGCAGAATTGGATACCTATAAAGTGTTTTATTTTCCAGTCTTAGCATTCTGATATGAAATCCAGCTGGAACTTTACCTTTTGTAAGTTCAGTATTGTTGCCTTTTCAGTGGAAGAATATCAATGCTATTAGAGAATGAGTGCTTACTGAAGACTTTCCTTCATTTATGAAGCTGAGAGTGTTTTACATAGAGTGAATTCTTACATGCCCTACAAGTGATGCTGTATGAATAAATGCTTTCAAATAATTTCATTGAATAATTTTGGCAGCATGAATTATCTGACACTCCTGCTAAGGGTTTTGCCTTATTTTTAAAAACATATATAATCTATTTTATTTTCAGATTATGAAGACTCAATTTTGAAAATCTAAATAAAAATAAGAACCCCATTTCCAAAATGGAACTGCAGCAAACAAAAGAAATATGTGCCCATTACCATGAAAACAAGTTATTTTTCTGAAGGAATCCTTTAATAATAATTCAGAAACATATGTCTGACATTTTATAAAAGTGATATCATTTTAAAAATACCGGGAAAGATGCATTCATTTTTTTCCTGCTTCATTTCCTAAAATCACTTTCTGTCCATTTAATTATTACCATATTCTACTTTACCTGTTCTAGCAGTTGGCTAGGTTTTGATGCCTGAATCAGTGAAGAAATCCTGAAGAGTACCTGAACTCAGTGGAAAAAACACAGAAAGAAGCTAGATGTGTCTAATATATGACTTGCTTCTTTTCTTTAAACATCTCTTCTGCCCAAGCTATTAAGTACTTAAAAATTCCTGGAATTATCTTCTAAGATCCACTGAAATAAGACTTACAGTCAACAGCTCCTTTTAATCCACGAGCTTAAGGGAACTATAGCAATATCTTTCATTAGCAAATGGATGGAGGAAACTTCTGTCACATTAGATAGACGATTATATCTGAAGACGGAATTCTATTATTTTCAATACTGGGAGGAACTTAATCTCCATATACACATTCTTTTCTCCTTTGTTGAAATTTGTAAACAGTATTCTGTTGTTTGCAAAAGGCTTTCTTTGTAAAAGACATTGGGGGGGGGTTGTGGTACTTTAAAATGTTGGTTTTGCTTTTACTCTTGAACAAACTGAGTTCCTTAACTAGTCCATTTTTTAAATTTCAATTATTAATTTGTTGAGTAAACCCTCCTCTCACCCACTATGTAAATGAAATCTCGGTCATAGCACCCTCTTTCCCCATCAACAAGTCGTCCGTAAACACACACATGCATGCCAAGCAGGGGGAGGGGCCGCCTGCCTAGTGCTTGTAGATGGGTCAGGTTTACTGTCAAAGCAACGGGGTTTACTGTAGGTATTCTTGATAATTTATTTTCCTCAACATACATTATTGTATTCTGTTAGCCTGCCATTAATATTTCAAACATTAAGATGTCTCCTTGTAAGCGATTAGTAGCTTGCCTTAAGGACTAGGTTGACAATTTGCTACCAACAGCCTTGTTTGCAACATTCCTGAAGCCAAATAATGACAAGAGAATTTCCCACATCGTCAGAGGCTTTTTTTTTTTCAAAGCCCTTGTAAGCAGCCTCTCATTTCCTACATTGTTTAAGCATAACACAATTATGAAACTGGATGGCAACACAATTCAAGTGGACTGAAAAAAAGACGGGTGCTCTTCAGGAAAAGCAAATAGTTTTAGGATTATCTGCAACTTCCAAGCATCGGCGATTGATCTCCACGGGAAAGTAGAAAGTCCACAATATGAAAAGTAAAAGGGAAGTGTGTTAGAAGAAATAATTCTGTATAACACACGATGTGAAAACTCAGGCATAGACTAAGAGCTTAAAGAAAAAATAAATTTGTTAGTATCTTACCATTTAAGAACTGTAAACATATGAATTAGTTAATACACAACCAAAAGCATGCTAATCATGTTTAGATTTGAAACTGGGCTGTTAATGTGAATAGTGCATTCAACAACCTATACCAGGAGACAAAGGACAGTCCCTGATCATCGTAATACACTCTAAGCCTTTCTACTCTCCCCCTCCTCCAAAAGAAAGATAGGTTTCAATTACAGCGTATTCATTTAAAATGGCTTTCAGTACAACAATTAGATGTATCAAATGTAAGCAACTTTCCCTTTAAACTCATTTCTAAATTTGATGAAACCAAGCATTTAATAGAATAGCTTTAACAGCCGTGACCAGGAGACCTGTTTCAGGCCATCCCTCTGATCTTCTTCAGCCTCATAAGGTAACTGAAAACAATGATGATTAAAAAAAAAAACATTTCCTCTTCCCAGTGTCAATTCAAGGTGTAGTACAGCAGTTAGTGTGAAGGAAACAGACACACACAAAATCAAACACCTAAAAATCACAGCAACTTTCGTATCTGGCAGTGGCTCTATTTCATAATTTATTGCCTAGCTTTGATATCAAAAATTCAAGTAAAATGCTCAAGCAAGGACATTTCAAAGAAGCTATGATTTTAACATTTGCTCCATAATGAAATGCACATCATTGGGAAAGGATCACCAGCTTGCTGAGACAAAAGGCAGGGACAGGGAATAATCTCTGTGGCAATGTGGTGACAGTTTCTTGTCTCCCAAAGCTTCATCCAATTGAGAGGCACAAGCTTGAGTTGTTGCTTAAGAATATTTGATTTCAACAATAAATGGAAGGTATAATTATCTTCACTTTTCCTCTGAAAGATTAAAGATGACATACAATTCACAATAATGTTTTATGTTCTAGGTGATCATTACCAATATACAAATTAGAACTGTGATCATATATGTAGTTGTAAAAAAAAATTTGATTACTACTAGTTTCCAGTAAAAAATAATTTTTAAAGGGTCAATTTTTCATTTACATATAACCAATACATCTTATTTACATACATATGTCTCAGTTTTAATTCCACTTTCTTCATATAAAGTCTATATTTTATCTGGGATGTAATGGTAATATGTTATTTTTATAGAAAGACTATTTAAATACTCTCTTTTTCACAGGCAGTTTTGATAACACTTTGTCTCCACACTGAGAACTGAATACAGATAAAGATTTAATAAACAAAATAAAAATTAAGACTGAGTATTAATATCCTGAACATAGG
This sequence comes from Tolypeutes matacus, assembly GCA_026826555.1. Lineage (NCBI taxonomy): Eukaryota > Metazoa > Chordata > Mammalia > Cingulata > Chlamyphoridae > Tolypeutes > Tolypeutes matacus. The sequence continues at coordinate 8,464 of JAKSZT010039505.1, forward strand.
CCATGTCTGTTATTTGAGTCCATGCCTCATCCACACACAGAATAGCTGGCAACCAAAAATAAAGTGAGGATGATTCCAACAAAGAACTCTTAACTTTTAAGACAGTAATCACAGCTTAATGCTGCTGTTGATGTGAAATTCTTATATTGGGTTATTTCCTTTCAAAAACCACGGATTTTTCTGGTGATATTTAACTTTAAAAAAGGTATCTTGGTTCCTTAACCCTCAGATAACTAGTATATTTAGGCAACTAAACAAAAACTTTGGTCTCCAAAGGGTTAAAATACATGAATTTTCTATAATCTTTTTATATAAGGCATCCTATTCCACTTTTTTCTTAAAAGAAAACTTTTATTTCATTTCTTGTAATTTTTCAGTAAAGCTGTCCTTCCATTTTCTCAGTGATAAGCTCCTTCACCTCTTCCATCCTGTCCTGTAGGAACTCCTTAACAGGAGAGGATTTGACATGTAGTGGGGTGGGAAGTGGAGGGCAAGTGTGCACCGAGCCCTCATGCTGTGGCTCCCAGCCCCGCAAGGCCAACTCCGGGCAGGAGGTGGGAGGTAGAACACGCTGAACGACGTGCCAATGCATGGAGAAGCTGTAGTCCAGCCTGCGCGGCCCCACGTCCCCTGAGAGGAGTGAATGTCACTCCTTTTCTGGAACTAATTGGGTTACCCGACATCATAGCGAACATTCTGAAAAACTCCCAGAGTGGAAACGTACTCAACGGCATAGGCCCTGTTTAAGATCGCCAACCCTGTCCGGTACAGTGTGACTCTGGGAGGAACATCCCTTTCTGTGAAGGTTTTGCCTTATTAATAAAGCATTTTCATGATTTTTTTTTTTTTTTTAGTGGTTATTCTTTTGCACACCAAGACTGGTGCTTTGCTGAATGCTTGTATAAATTGATAACAAAGCATGTGAAGTGTTTCACTTCGGTGGAGTCCACTCATTTAATTTAAAGAATAAATTATAAGTTAAGGCATTCCCACAGATGCATAGAATTTCTCCCACATGTGACTTATCTGGTTTATTATTTAAGAGTAGTAAATGAAGACTCTTCCACTTTCATTACATTTATATTGTGAGTTCACTAATTTTGTATATAATCAAACCATCAAGGGAAGGATTTGCTACATAGATGACATTCACATGGATTCTTTTAGTGTAAATTTGCTTAGACTGACTGAAGTAATAAGGAGGATGAAAACTCTTCTATGCTGATTACAGGTAGTGTTTCTTCAGTGTGTGAGTTTTGTGATATGTTAAATGTTAACTTTATGATGGAAATCTCTTCTACATTCAGAATATTTTGCCTGAGTGCTGTCACATGATCTAAGGTCAGAATATTGGCTTTGATAAGATTTCCCTCCAATTTGAGTTCTGTCATGTTGTCTAAGGAATAGAAAAATAAATTTAAGGTTTTTCCATATTGATGACATTCATACGATTTCTCTAAAGTGTGAGTATTCTTATGTCATCTAAGGCCATAAAGATTGAAAGCTTCCCCATATAGACCATATTCTTGTTGTTTCTCTTCACTGTGAAATCGCTCATGTCACCAAAGGACAGAACAATGAATGAGGGCTTTCTGAGAGATGACATTCACATGGTTTCTCTGTCATGACTTCTCTCATGTTCTCTAAGATGATAATATTGACAGGACATTCCCACAAAGATGACACTGATAATTTCTCTCCATCATCCATCTTTTCATGTAGTCTAAGACTGGAACACTGGGTAAAGTCTTTCCCACATATATAATGTTCATAGGATTTCTCTCCAGTGTGAATTCTCTCATGTTCTCTAAGAAGAAAAGAATTACTGAATGCTTTCTCACTTAGATGACACTGATATGGTTTCTCTCCAGAGTGAGACCTTTCATGATGTCTAAGCCCAGAGCACTGGGTGCAGGATTTCCCACATAGGTGGTACCATAAGGTTTCTCTCCAGTGTGAGCTGTGATGATATTCGTGGTGCTTTTCTCCACTGTGAGCTCTCTCATGTTGTTTAAGATAAGAACATCTACTGAAGGCTTTCCCACATTGATGATGTTCATGGTATTTCTTTCCACTGTGAGCTCTCTCATGTTGTCTAAAATGAGAACATCTACTAAATACTTTCTGACACAGATGACACTTATATGGTTTCTCTCCAGTGTGAATCCTTTCATGTAGTCTAAAGCCTGACCCCTGGGTGAAGGCTTTCCCACATGGATAACATATAGATGGCATACATAGGGTTTCTCTCCGATGTTGGATCCATTGTATCATCTAAGGCCAGAGGTTTGAATAAAGTCATTATCACTTTCTATGATTTAGTTCTAGTGTGAACTCTCTTACTTTTATTAAAAAATGACTGGTCACTTTCCAAATACGTTGGACCTTTCCAAATACTTTGCTGACACAGGATTTCTTTCCCTTGTGAGTTAAAACCTGTTGACACACTGTAGATCTGAGGGTGTATTCTCCTTGCAAATCATTATTTTAATAGGATTCTTTGGAATGTGAGATCCCAATGACATGGCGGTAGATACAACTTTCCTGCAGATATTTCATAAGGTTATCATTTCTCATTTGTTAATCCCACTTTCCCTGCCTGAACTCTGGTTTGGGAGAAATCCTATCCTTTCCACATTTCCTTTCCTTGCTCCAATTGAGAAAGCATATATGATTTGCAGACATGAAATCCTTACTTCAGGAATAAAATAAATGCATTCCCTGATGATAACAATGGATGATACTCAATTCCAAGTCAGGCCACTGATACCTGATGATCAATAATCTCTACCATCACATTTCTGAACAGGTTTCTCTGGGATGTGTCCAGGATAACCCACTCTTCTTGGGGGAAATCTAAAGCTACATCTTTGAAGACCAGTGACTCCAGTGGTTACATTTTCAATAGTTCAGCTGACAACTGTCTTCATCAGAACACAGACCAAAAAGGGAAGGGAGCCAAGTCATATTGAGGATACTATCAGTACAATCCAGAGCTTAGAACTCCTTTTTCTTCTAGAAATATTTCCATTTTGGTGGTGAATCTTTATTTATGCAGTTCATAAACTCATTAGTCTGTGGACATGGCCTGATATGACCAAGAGCCATGGGTACCTCCCATTTGAGTTCTGGGGATGTTTATCTCCTTCTTCTTTTTTCAGGTAAGTTTTGAGGAGTATAAATTTCCCTCTCAGCACTGCCTTTGCTGTATCACATAGGTTTTGATATGTTGCATTATTGATTTAATTCATTTCAAGATATTTATAGATTTTTCTTGCAATTTCTTCTTTTGGCCGACTGATTGAGTATGCTGTTTAATCTTCATATATTTGAGGATTTTCTTTCTATACCTGTTATTGATTTCATATACATTCCATTATGATCAGAGAAAGTGCTTTATTTAATTTCAATGTTTATATATTTGTTGAGGTCTGTAATGTGAATCACATATATTCTCTCATGTAGATGGATCCTTGAACACTTTAGAAGAACTTATATCGTACTGTTTCAGGGGATAATGCTTTATAAATATCTTTTAGTTCTAGCTCGTTTATCATGTTATTCAACTCTCCGTTTCCTTATTTATCCTCTATCCAGATGTTCTGTACAATGCTGAAAGTGGTATATTGAAGTCTCAAACAATTGTAGATTTGTTTATATCTCCCTTCAATTTTGCCAGTTTGTGCCTCATGTCTCTCAGACTATCAAGTAGTAACATAAATCCTCATTTAGTTACTTCTTTTTGAATTTCCACTTTTATTAATATATAATGACCTCCTTAATCTCTTATAACAGGTTTGAATTTAAAATCCACTTATTCAATTTTAAAATAAATATAATGTGCAAACAGATAGAGGTAAACTCTAGAATATAGGATACTAAGACATAGAATGTGGGTTGAGAATGGGACCTGATGCTTAATGTACATAGAATTTTTAATAAGGTTTATTGTAAAAATGTGGAAATCAGTAGAATTCAAGGTAACATATTATACTGAGTATAATTAACACTCCTGATTTATCAATGTAACTGTGGCTGAAAGGGATAATTTAGGGAAATAAAAGTCAATTGAAAGAATGGAAGTGGCTCAAGTGGTTGAGTGCCTGCTTCCCACATGGGAGGTCTGAGCAGGGACCTGCAACTCAGTGATATTTCTGGGAAACAGAAGTTAAGAGATTTGTCCAAGTCTTAGAGTTATATGCCAATTTCCATTAAGAATGGACAAAAGATCATTGGATCTTTTAGGGATGTATTACCAGTTGGCATAGGTAACACGGGACCATTAACAATTGACAAAACACAGACAAATAATTGTAGAAAATAGCCAGGCTTAAGGAAGAACCTGTCATTGTAGGCTTTCCAGCTGGCCAGGGCTTTTGCCCCTTCATCAGAGCCTCTCCTGTGTTATTTACTTTATAATAATAGGAGCCACAGAAAATGAATTAAATATTTTAAATGTTAGAAACACTTCTGCTGTAGCTACTTTCTCCCAAATGAGAATTCAATCCTTTTGGAATTATTTCTTGTGTGGGACAAAGTGAATGATCTAGAATTATAGATACAAAAGAAAAGAATTGATAGCATGCTTTCTGCAAACAAGGGAGTTAATTGAATTTGCCAAATATCTTCCATCTCTTACTGATGTGTTTGTAACCTGTGTAAATAAAATAATATCACATGCATTCAAACAGCCTCACTTGCTCTTTAGTACACATTGTTTATATGGATGTAACCTCAAAGTAGCATGATAAAAGTGTCAACAATATACAACTTATCCTCATAATGATAAAGTAATTGAATAATAATAGCTTGATTTTCTAAATGTATATATCCTATTTGAGGAAAAATAAATCCAAACTTCATGAAACAGAACAAACTTTATATAACAAAGAGAGACAAATATATTCTGATTTTGAGTTATTAAATTTTATGGATATTTCAATAAATTAATTTGATCACAATCTATACAAAAGAAAGTTTTACTTGGACACTAAAAGTATATTGAGTTTCCTATGAAATAGAAGGAGAACAAAATCATGAGATGGCCAGAACTTTTAAGAAGATAACAAAAAAATAATAATCTAAGCTATTCTTCTCAGATATTATAAAGCAATACATTAGTTTAAAAACAAAATATTGGTGATATTTGACTTTTTTGACCAACAGCAAAAGGAAAATTTCATGTGTTTCAATATAATATGTTCATTCTTGTTTCTGGAATAGCCAAAGTGATCCATAGATAAGAACAGACAATTTTCTGAAAAAGATCATATTTACTAACATACTTATATAAAGTTAAAGGCAACATTGCAAATGATTTGAAAAAATTGATAATTAATACAAAGTTATTGGGATAACTGAACATTTGTGTAAAAAATGACCTTGTAACAAAACTTAAAATTTTAAAATAATGTAATAAGGAAAAGTCAGTTCCCATTATGACACAACAAACACAGAACCACACTCAAGTATACAATAAAATTGAAATTAAGGTTACCCATTAATATTTTTATGTGCTTTTAATTAGAGCATTTGTAGGTTTACAGAAATATCATGCAAATACTACAGAATTCTCATATAACACTCTAATTCAAATATTGTTTTCCCTATTATTCACATTTTGCATTGGTGTGGCACATTTGCTATTATTGATGAAGCAATATTATTATAATTATATTATTAACTAATTCTGTGGTTTTTTAAATTCTGGTATCATATATGCAACCTAAAATTTCCCATTTTATCCACTTTCAATTCAGTGGTTTTAATTGCATTTGCAATGTTGTGTCACCATCAACAACATTCATTATAAAAACTCTTCCATTAACCTAAATAGAAAGTCTATAGCAATTAACGATAAATCTCCATTACCACCCCCAATCAGCCCCTGTTAACCTGGATTATAATTTATGACTTTATGAATATTCATATTCTAATTATTTTGTATCAGTGAAATCATACAATATTCACCCTTCTGTTTTTGGTTAATTTTATCAACTATGATTTTTTCAAGGCTCATCCATGTTGTTCCTTGCCCATTTATTATTACTATTTGTTAATAAACTATATTAATAAAATAATAATAATAAAATCTCACCTGCACCACCAAAATTAAAAGATGAATTACAAATTGAGCACATGCTTTACAACTTATATTATACCTGTGATAGCAATTTACCACCCTCCCAAGATTCCCATACTCTTGTTATTCAGTCAAATATGACTAATCTAGGTAACATTGAGTAGGGATTTTATGTATATAATTAAAGGCCCAAAGCAGCCAATTTTAAGATACTGAGATTATCTGGATAGGCCAGTCTTATCAGTTTCTTCATGTTCCTTGTTCTGCCAAATAAAGGTTAACAATAATGGAAGCTTAATATCATAAAGTTTATTAAATGCAAAGGTGATGGAAACAATTAATACACATTTAAGACAAAATAATACATAGAAAGAGCTGCTTATTAGTAATTAATATGACATGTGGCCTGCGAGCTACAAACAGGGGTCCCACTGTTGTGGAATTTCACAAGACACTAAATAGTTAATAAGAAATTAAGTAATGATAAATGTATATACAAACTCACCAAACCAGGGGATGCACCAACATCTGGCTTATGGCTGGGAAATTCCAAGTCAGCAGCCCATACCAGAGTAACGACTGGAAACAACACCTGGGCCGAGTATCCCCTCCAAGGGTGAGACTTCATCCATCTCTGATTCGACACTCTTCTTTTATACTAACCTTGAGTATTGCTTATCTGTCCAAAACATGAGCCAAAGCACATTCCAGGCTTTGTGCACAATTCCCAAGGAAGTGGCCAGTTTTCTTGAGAATGTTCACAGCCTCCCTGGAATGTTCCTAATGCTTACCTTGGTGTTTGCTTGCCCCGGAACAAAGCACTGTAAGTTCTTGCTTTAGCCCATAGGTCTACTGCCCCGTTTCTTCACCTTTTATGCTGACTATATGCTGACCAAAAAAATACTAGTTGCTGATTGTCAGGGTTTAAAGTTTGAACAATGCTCACTATATTTTTTCCCAATACATTGGTGGAAGAGAAAGGTGTCAGAGATTTGTAGCATGGTGGAGGTTTGATGAATTTTGGTTGGCATTGAAGGCTTTGGTCCATGTGCCAAGGAAGGCAGATGACCTTCAGAGGCTTAGAGCAGCTCCAAGTTGACAGCCAGCAAAAAATGGGACTTTAGTCCCATAACCACAAGGAACTTATCACTTCAATATCTAGAATGAGCTTACCAGAGACTTCTGATAAGAGATAAGACTCACACCTTGATTTTGGCCTTATGCAACCTCTAAGAGAGGACCCAGATGTGCCTTGTCAAAATATTAACCTGTGAAAAAATAAATGGGTGCTGTTTCAAGCTGCAGAATGTGTGGTGATTTGTTAAAACAATGATAGAAAATTAATATATATTTTGGTACCTTGATATGGAGTGCTTCTGTAAAAATACCTAAAGATATGGAAGTTATTTGGGAATTGGGCAGTGAGCAGATGCTGGAAGACTATTGGGGAAAATGATAGGAAAGCCTAGATTTCCTTGAACAGACTTTTAGTTGAAATATATACATTGAATTTGCTCCTGGTGAAGGCTTAGAGCAGAGTGAGAAGCTTCATAGAAAAGTACTGAATCATTTTGGAAAAAGCATAAATCACTGTGAGAAAAAAACTGATTGTGGAAATATGGACTTGATGAATGCTGCTTGTGAGGGTTTAAGAGAAAATGAGGGACATGTTATTGGAACCTAGAAGTAGAGAGATCCTTGATATGTTAGGGTAGAAGCTTAGCAAGATTGTGTCCCACAGTTAATATGGAAAGCAGAACTCAAACATGATTAACTTGGAAATTTAGTGAAGAATTCCATGCAAATATTTGAAGGTGTGACCAGGTTTCAATTTGAAAGATGAAAGATGAGAGATAAATTGAGGGAAAAGATGTTTTAAAAAGAGAGAGAGAGAGAACCAGAACTTGATGATATGGGATTTTATGCAGATGGAAAGATGTTATATAATTCAGAAATGGCTGCCAAAATTGTGGCATAGAGAAAAGGCTCAGGGTGTGGCTGTAATACATTTTTTGAAAAACAGCAAGATATAAAGATCAGCAAATTCAATTACAGAAGAGTAAGCATATTTTTATGTATATTCTCAATTAAAGTAGAGGGGCTCTAAGATGTTTAAGAGCTCTTAGCAGATTCCAAAAATAGCTAATAGGTTAGTTAAAATACATACATACACACATACATGCATACATAAGTCTGTGAATTTGGCTATGTCCTAATGGAATGAATCCCTGGATAGTCAATGTAAAATTCATACGTTCTTGAGAATTTTAGACCAGGAGAATTATTGCCAGGTCGGACTTAAAGAGAAAGAGAAAAAAAGCTTTTAGACTTCTCAAATAAAACCATCAGTAAGCAGGCTGATAACAATGCTACATATGTGCAAACTTAAAGATGGAGGGTAGGGAAGAAGCATGTAACCAAGAGTTGGGTAGGTGTAAGCAATAGTTCAGAAGGTAGAACTGAGACCAGAGAAAGAAGCTGGGAGATTTGGAAGATTATTCACAGGCCTTGAAACAAAATGAATAGATTTCCAATTCTAAAAAATAATCACATATGCAGGAAAAAAATGAAAGGTTTTAGTAGTTTAAAATTATTCAAACAATTCTAAAGAAAACAACCAGTTCGGTAATTTTTGCTCAGGATGACAATATTTAAGGTTTGATAACCACTTAAGCAACTCTTTAGTAAAGACTGATGTGAAAGTTTTAAGGCAAATTAAGAAATATCTTTTGGATAAAAGTTTTGGGCAAATGTAACAATCAACTTTTTATTGCTTTTAATTGAACTATTTTGAGTTAATTGTAGTGTGCAGTTGTAAGAAATAATAGAAATTCTATGTATCATTTACTCAATCTCCCCATTAAAAACATTTAAATAAGTCATAGTACATTATTTATTTATTTATTTATTAAAGATTTTATTTATTTAATCATTTATCCCCCCCTTGCTGCTTGTGCTCGCTAACCACACAGTGCGGAACCGAAGCCGGGGCCTCCCATATGGTAAACGGGAGCCCTACTGATTGAGCCACAGCGGCTTCCCATAGTACATTATTAAAACCAGAAAACTGGCAGTGATATAGTCAAGATAGAGAATAATTCCAATGCCATAGAACTCCTTCATGCTTCCCTTAAATAATCTCATCCCTTCTGTAGCAGTTTGATATTATTTATGAATTCCAAAAATTTTTAGCTCTAAGGAGCTTTCTTGTAGCTTTTTCAGAGATTTCTCTATATAGGATCATGTCATCTGTGAATAGAGAATGTTTAATTCTTCCTTTGCAAGATTTCTTTCTTTTGCCTAATTGCTCTGGGTTGATTCTCCAATGTAATATTGAATAACAATGGTAACAGTGGGCATCCTTGCCTTGTTCCTAATCTTAGAGGGAAAGCTGTCAGTGTTTCATCATTGAGAATGATGCTAACGATGGATTTTTCATAGATGCCCTTTATCATTTTGAGGAAGTTTACTGCTATTCCTAGTTTTCTAGAAGTTTTTGTTAAGGAGAGATGTACTTCTTCCAATGCCTTTTCTGCATAAATTGAGATGATCATGTTTTTTTTTTTTTATTGTTCTGTTGTACATTGCACTTAATTGATATTTTTATGTTGCTCCACCATTTTAAGTGGGACTAATACCATTTATACATGATATATAATTCTTTTGATTTGCAAGATTGTTTTGAAATGAGCATTTTATAAGATTCCATTTTAATTTGTCTCCTGGCATATCCATTATATTTCTTTACTTTTTAGAGTTACACTTGAGATTCCAACATATATTTTAATTAACATAAGACCACCTTCAAACAACACTACCACTTTACATTTATTGAGGATACTTGACAACAGAGTATTCCAAAATCCTCTCTCCAGTTTCCTATGAAATTATTTTACTCATCAATATGCTATATCCCATAAATCATTGCTACAATTATGAATTTAACCAACTAAATTCTATGACAATTTAGAACAATATAAAATAATTTATTTTACCTTAATTTATTCCTTCCCTTAATTCTTGCTGATCCAAGTTTCTGAACTCTACCCTTGTTCTGCTCCATGAGGAACTTATTTTAACGTTATTGAAGAGAAGATTTTTTGTTATGAAGTCCCTTAGGTTTTGTTTTTCTGAGAAAGTATTAAATTCTACTACAGTAAAAACATGATGTCACTGGATACAGAATTATAGAATGTTGTTTTTTACAATACTTTTTTTTTTTTTTTTTTTTTTTTTTTTTTTT
>JAKSZT010039506.1:4986-26415 GCA_026826555.1 Tolypeutes matacus
GGTTTGTATATCTTTAGCCCCTTGCAGGCTCCAAGGCAAACAATGGCGCAGCCCCACCCAGCCTGGAAGGGCTCTCGGGACAGGGCAGACCAAACCTGGGAGTCCAAAGCAGGGTCAGCCCCAGGCTCTCTCTCCCCTCTCCCATGGAGTCCTCAACAATTAGTCCAGGCTAGAAGAGAGGGAGGTTGCGAGGGTCGGATTTCTCCAGTCCTTCCTAGGCTCCCAGGGCAAACCGCCATGTGGAAGGGTCCATGGGGCCCCGCAGCCCAAATTTACAGGTCAGAACCTGAGTCAGCCTAAGGCTGTGTCCCTCTCTTTCCCCTTTCCGGGAGTGGTAGATCCCTAGAGCCCCCTTTGTCTGTGGTCGTAGGCCCAGGGGCCCGAGAATTCTGAAGAGTGTTGGGGAGGGTGCCGGCAGCAGAAGAAGCTGCTACTTCCAACTCACGGTTCTGTCGTCACAATTTCCCTCTTCTGTCCCTCTCTCCTCTGGGTGGTGTGCAGCCTTCACCTGCTGTCCTAAACCCTAGATCTTTTTCGGGGCTGTTTCAGCTTGTCCTCTAGCTATTTTTCTGGAGAAGAGATTCCCATGTCTTACTGGTCTGCCATCTTCCCGGAAGTCCCCTCCTAGAAAATTTTAAATTACATCTGTGACTTGCATTTGGGGCTCACATTAGATTTCTGTTGGATAGTGCTGCTGAAGAATGCTAGAAATCGAGAGATCTGAGAGAATCTGGGACCCGTGATCACCAGTGTTAAGAGATGGACTTGCAAGACAGACTTCGCATTCCTGAGCGTGTGTTAGTAGGTTGGTGGGGTGGGAGCCAGGTTTTGGAGGACTGAGGATGCTGGTGCCTTGCCTAGCGGTAGACAGGTCACCCACAGGGTGGGTGGGGGTGTGAGCATGTGCGTGTGCCTGTGTGTGCTGAGGTAGAGCTTGAAGAAGGAGGTAAAGTAGTCTTTTTATTACATTTTTTTTCTTAGAGAGAGAAAGATTTGAACCAGCCTGGGGATCATCTGTGTGGCTGAGTCCGGTCAGGTAAGTGCCTTGCTCCACAGTACGGAAGCCCAGGCTGGGGTTGGAAACCACACAGTTGTAAGAAATGCCAGGAGTCAATGGAGCAGGTTAATAATTGAGTGGACACGTGTGGCGCTAGCTGTGAAACAAATTTCCTCCCGAGAGTTAAACTCAACACGCTGTGCATTCATGCAGAGATTACACAAAGCCTTTAAGAGACAGAACGGCTGGTCCCAGACCAGCAAAGCGTGCGGGCTGTCTAGTGGAAGGGCTGACGGGTGGGCCATCAGCCTTCCCTAAGAGGCAGCCACTGGGGCAGACCCTGGCTGTGCCCATGCCTAATGGCCACTTGGTTCCTCCAGCTGCTGCGGCCAAGATCCTTGGCCCCATCCCTGACCCCTCCCACTCCCGCAACCACATCTGTCAGCTAATCCCCTTGGCTCCTCCTGCAGAGCAGGTTCTGAGTCTGACCACTTCTGAGCACCTCTGCTCCTGCCTCGCTGGTCCAGGCAACACCATGCTAACTGGCCTCCCTGCCCTGGCCTTGCTCCCTGCTCCTCCTGCCCCTGCCCACCTCTTCTCCTCCAGAGAGCCAGGATGACCCAGAAGGACCATTCAGATCGTTTTTCTGCTCAGTGGCCTCCATCCCACGCAGAGGAGAAGCCACGTCCTTCTAGTGGCCTCCGGGTCTCTTTAAGGCCAGTCCCCCACCCCACCATGATGGCTCTGACCACATGACCTCCCACCATCGTTCGATCGCCGCTCGAGCCACCCTGGCCACGGTGCTTGTCCACGAGCCCACGGGGCTCGCTTTCCACTCAGGCCTTTGCACTTGCTATCCCTTTGTCTGACCACCCTTGCTTCAGTTTTCCAGATACTTCACTCGGCCTTCAGGTCTTTTCTCAAATGTAGACGTCACCCACTATGTGAGGACTTCCATGACGCTCCTCCCCCAGTTTGAAAATACAGTTCCTTACCCCTAGACACATGCTTTCCTCTCCATTTTGCCCACTAAATTTGTCTCCACATTCCTATCACAAAAATATATAGGATGTAAATATCCTTTTCTTATCTATTTTTTTTGTCTTTCTTCCCCCATTAGACTGTCAGCTCCATGAGGGTGAGGACTTCAGCCTGTTTTGTTCTCTGGTAGGCCATTAAATATTCATTGAGTGGATGAACAAATTTACCTGCTTCATGGTGGATTCCCTGGGAAGCAGAATCTGAGACTGAAGTTTCTTAGGAGCTGCTCTCAGGACCATCCCTTTGGGGGAAGGAAAGGAGCAGGAGCCGAGAGGAGAGAATCGGGACTGAGATGCAGCCTCAGCAAGGCCTCAGGGAAAGGAATGAAGCTGGGATTACCCTTCGGAGTTGACGGGGCATGGGAGAGGGAAGGAGAAGGTCTGGGGTATTTAAACTAATTATTATTTTTGATGCAATCATTTTATTTCATTTTTTAAAAATGTTTTAGCATAAGGAATTTTCACACCCAAAGAAAAATAGAAAGACTAGTACAATGAACACCCATACATGTACCATCCGGTTTCCACGTGGTTACCATACTGCCATATTTGCTTCACACACACACACACACACACACAAACAACCATTGTGCTGAACTGTTTCAAAACAAACTACAGAGATCACGCTCTGCCACCCTCTCCTCCTTCTCCTATATAATCTCCTTACCATTATCACATCTAATAAAATTAACATTAATTCCCTAACATCCTCTAACTTGTAGTCCATATTCAAATTTCCCCTCTAACTATAAAATATATTTTATATTTGCTTTTTTGGAACCATGATCAATCAAAGATCACGTGTGGCGAGATTGATCCAAGATGGTGCTGAAGTAGCTCAGGCAGGGCACAGCTCTCTTGCAAAATAGGGGAGAAGGCATAAAAGTAGCCCAAGGGAGTCACTTTGGGGACCCCTGCAGTCCAGGAAAGTGCTGCACGCATCATCCAGGAGGGACTGGGGATGCAGAGACGCGAGAGGCCAAAGGGAAAACCGTGAGTTGATGCCCCAGTGGTTGGGAATGCCACTCACCACCCACCACCCACCCCTGAGGAGAACAGCCTCGGTAAAACCTGTGGCTGAGCGGCCAACAGAGAGGGGAAAGGACAGATTCCTCCCAGGGAAGAGGGAGGGGGCGGCTGAGGACTGAGTGTGGTTTCTCTTCAGCAAATGTAACTACCATAACTTGCTAGCTCAGAAGATGTAGTAGAAATTGAAGGATTCATCTCTGTGGAAGGGTTTCCTAAAAAGCGCCATTTGCTGGCCAGCCAGGAAAGTGAAGGAAGACAGGCTGGTCTCTCCCGCTTCTTTCCCAGGCACGGTAAACCTAGTTGGGCCCCAGTAGCGGCTCCCTGCCACAGTTTTGACTACTTAAACAGGGCAATATATTAAATTTTTAGAAAAAATCAAACTAAAAATCAAAGAAGAGCTGTGAAATTAAATCACCAGTCAAGAGAGAAATTGATCAAGAGAGCAAAATCATCAACATAAGCAGATGCCTAGGGATCAACAAAAGATAACAACATGCATTAAGAAACAGGAAGATATGGGCCAAAGGAACAAGCCAAGAATCTAGATGAGACTCAGGATTTAAGACAACTAATAAAATGATGTTCAAACAAGCCTCCTCAATCAATTTAAGGAGGTGAAGGAAAATATGACTAAAGAGATAAATGATATTAAGGTGACACTGTGTAAGCATAAAGAACAATTTGAAAGCATGTAGAAAAAAGTAACAGCTTATGGGAATGAAAGACACAATGGATGAGATTGAGATGAAAAATACATTAAAGGCATATAACAGCAGATTGGAAATGTTAGAATGAATAAGAGATTCCTGGGAAGATGGCAGACTAGAAAGACATGGGACTCTCTTCTCCTCCAGAAAAATAGCTACAGGATAGGCTGAAACAGCCTAGAAAAAGATCTTCTAGGGTTTAGGACACCAGGCGAAGGCTGGACACCACACAGAGGAGAGAGGGACAAAGGAGAGAAATCACAACCACAGAACTAAGTTGAAACCAGCGGCTGCTGCAGCTGGCACCATCCTCCACACTAAAGACACTTTAGAATTTTCAGGCCTCTGGCCTGCAGCTACAGACAAAGGGAGCTTCAGGGATCTACCATCCCAGGAAAGGGGAGAGAAAGGGACACAGCCCAAGTCTGACTCAGCTTCTGACCCACAAATTTGGTCTGCTGAGACCCATGAGCCCTCCCCGGCCAGGTGGCACAACACAGTGGTTTACCCTGGGAGCCAGAGAAGGACTGGAGAAATCAGACCCTCCCAATCTCCCTCTCTTCTAGCTGGGACTAATTGCTGAGGACTCCACAGGAGAGGGGAGTCAGCCTAAGGCTGATTCAGCTTTTGACTGACAAATCTGATCTGCTGTGTCTTAGGAGCCCTTCCAGGCAGGGTGGGGCTGCCCCATTGTTTGCCTTGGAGCCTGCAAGGAACTAAAGACATACAAACCTCCCAATCTCCTCCACTACTAACAGGGACTGATTGTTGAAGATTCTGAGGGGAGTGGAAATATTTCCTAGCTGGGAAAAGGGAGGGGGCTGCCAGAGAAGAATGGAGAACTGTCTCATAAAGTTTGAATTACAAGGCTCTTAGCCCCCAGACAGGAAGCTCTACCACATAGATCTGGTCTGTGTCACAACAAATACACTCCCACCAGGCATTGAATTGAGAGCTGCCAATGAGCGCCATCTCCTGGCAGACCAAGGAATTGCACACAAGAAAATTAAAAATAAGGAGAGGCTTTTCCTGGCCTCTATAGCCTCCCTCCCCAAGGCCCTAGGAAGCGACTCTACAACCAATTACTGGGTCCAGTGCTCAGTTTTGAGCAACCAGCAGGACAATCCTAACAATCAAGGTTGAGCCAAAAATCAAAGAGCTGTGGTAGGGGTCAGATGTGGCTCAACTGGTTGGGCGTCCGTCTCCCATATGGAGGGACCCGGGTTCGATCCCCGGGACCTCCCGGTAAAAAAAAAAAAAAAGAGCTGTGGTAACTCACAGCCTCCTGCCACTAAAACCCTATAAAAGAGAAAGACAGAGCATCTAAGTAAAATACAACCTAACCAGATGCCTAAACACCAGCAAAAAATTATGAGCCATACTAAGAAAATAGAAGACATGGCTCAAGAAAAGGAATACAGCAAAGTCCCAGAAGAGTTGCAGAATTTGAAAGAACTAATCAGTGGGATGAGCACAAATTTCCAAAATCAAATTAATGAGATGGAAGAGAATATAGTTAAAGAGATAAATAACATCAAGAAGTCATTGAGCTAATGCAAAGAAGAATGTGAAATCCTGAACAGAAAAGTAACGGAGTTCATGGGAATGAAAGACACAATAGGTGAAGTCAAAAATATATTTGAGGCATACAACAGCAGACTCGAAATGATAGAAGAAAGAATAAGTGATACCAAAGACAGAGCAGCTAAAATTGAAGAGAGAAAAGAACAGCGAGAAAAAAGAATGGAAAAAATTGAGCAGGTGCTCAGAGAGTTGAATGACAACACAAAATGCAAGAACATACGTGTCATGGGAGTTCCAGAAGGGGAAGAGAAAGGAAAAGGGGCAGAAAGAGTATTTGAGGAAATAATAGCTGAAAATTTCTCAACTCTCACAAAAGAAATGAATTTACAAGGCCAAGAAGCACACCATCCCCAATGAGACTAAATCCAAATAGACCTATGCCAAGACACATACTATTCAGAATGTCAAATGTAAAAGATAAAGAGAAAATTCTCAGAGCAGCAAGAGAGAAGCAAATGATCACATACAAAGGACGTCTAGTAAGACTCAGTGCAGATTTCTCTTCAGAAACCATGGAGGAAAGAAGACAGTGGTATGATACAATTAGGAAACTAAAAGAGAAAAAACTGCCAGCTGAGAATTCTTTATCCAGCAAAACTGTCATTCAAATATGAAGGTGAGTATAAAGTATTCACAAACAAAAGGAAAGTAAGAGAGTTTGCAAAAAAGATTCCACCTTTGAAGGAAATATTAAAGGAAGCCTTAGAACCTGAAAGAAAAAGACAGGAGAGAGAGGCTTGGAGGAGAGTATAGAAGAAAGAAAAGCAGAAAGGATAACCAAAAGAGTAAAAAGAGACAGAAAAGCAAGATGACATATGAAAACCAAATAATGCAATGGAGGAAATAAATAGTGCATTTTCAATAATATCATTGAATGTGAATGGATTAAATTCCCCAATCAAAAGATACAGGCTGACAGAATGGATAAAAAAACATGAGCCATCCATATGCTGCTTACAAGAAACTCACCTCAGACCCAGGTATACAAACTGGATGAAAGGAAAAGGTTCGAAAAAGATACTCCACACAAACAGTAAACAGAAAAGAGCAGGGGTAGCTATACTAATATCAGACAAAACAGACTTCAAATGCAAAAAAGTGATAAGAGATACAGAAGGCCATTATATATTAATTAAAGGGACGATCCTCCAAAAGATATAGCAGTCATAAAAATCAATGCATCTAACCAGGGTGCCCCAAAATATATGAGACAAACTGGCAAAACTGAAGGCAGAAATAGACATTTCTACAATAATCGTTGGAGACTTCAACACCCCTCTCACATCATTAGATAGAACAACTAGACAGAAGATCAACAAGGAAACAGAGAACTTGAACAATATGATAAACAAGTTAGACCTAACAGACATACACAGAACACTGCATCCAAACTCAGCGGGTTATACATTCTTCTCAAGTGCCCATGGATCTTTCTCCAGGATAGATCACATGTTAGGTCACAATACAGCTCTCAATAAATATAAAAAGACTGAAATTATACAAAGACCTTCTCGGATCATAATGGAATGAAACTAGAAATCAATAACAGACAGGAAAAAAAGTAAATTTGTAAATATGTGGAGACTGAACAACACACTCCTAAATAATCGGTGGGTCAAAGAAGAAATTGCAAGTGAAATCAGTAAATATATTGAGACAAATGAAAATGAGAACACAACGTATCAAAACTTATGGGATACAGCGAAGACAGTCTTGAGAGGGAAATTTATAGCCCTAAATGCCTATATTAAAAAACAAGAAAGAGCTAAACTCAAAGATTTAACTGAACAACTGGAGAAACTAGAAAAAGAACAGCAAACCAATCCAAAAGCAAGCAGAAGGAAAGAAATAACAAAGATTAGAGCAGAAATAAATGAAAATGAGAACAGAAAAACAATAGAGAAAAATCAACAAAACCAACAGCTGGTTCTTTAGAAGATCAATAAAATTGACAAACCCCTCGCTAGACTAACAAAGAAAAAAAGAGAGAAGATGCAAATAAATACAATCAGAAATGAAAGGAGGGAAATTACAACTGACCCTGAAGAAAGCAAAAGAATCATAAGAGGATATTATGAGAAACTATATGCCAACAAACTAGACAACCTGAATGAAATGGACAAATTTCTAGAAACTCATAACCAACCTACACTGATGCTACAAGAAATACAAGAACTTAACAAACCAATCACAATTAAGGAGATTGAATCCATCATAAAAAATCTCCCAGCAAAGAAAAATCCAGGACCAGATGGCTTCACAGGTGAATTCTACCAAGCATTTCAAGAAGAATTAACACCAATCCTGTTTAAACTCTTCCAAAAAATTGAAGAGGAGAGGAAATTACCCAACACATTTTATGAAGCCAACATCACCCTAATACCAAAGCCAGATAAAGATTCTACAAGAAAAGAAAATTACAGACCAATCTCTCTAATGAACATAGATGCAAAAATTCTCAACAAAATACTTGCAAATCGAATCCAACAGCATATCAAAAGACTTATACATCACAACCAAGTGGGATTTATTCCTGGTATGCAAGGCTGGTTCAACATAAGAAAATCAATCAATGTAATACACCACATTAACAAATTGAAGGAAAAAAAACACATGATTATCTCAATAGATGCAGAGAAGGCATTCAAAAAAATCCAACATCCTTTTTTGATAAAAATACTTCAAAAGATAGTAATAAAAGGAAAATTCCTCAATATGATAAAAGGCATATATGAAAAACCCACAGCCAACATCATACTCAATGTGGAAAGGTTGAAAGCTTTCCCCCTAAGATCAGGAACAAGACAAGGATGCCCACTGTCACCATTGTTATTCAACATTGTACTAGAAGTTCTAGCTAGGGCAATTAGACAAGACAAAAAAATTAAAGGCGTCCAAATAGGAAAAGAGGAAGTAAAACTCTCACTGTTTGCGGATGACATGATCCTGTACTTAGAAAATCCTGAAGTATCCACGGCAAAGCTACTTGAACTAATAAATGAGTATAGCAAAGTGGCAGGATACAAGATCTACACGCAAAAATCAGTAATGATTTTCTACACTAGTACTGAACAACCTGAGGAGGAAATCAGGAAGAAAATTCCATTTTCAATAGCAACAAAAAGACTCCAATACCTAGGAGTTAATTTAACCAAAGAAGTACAGGACCTATATGCAGAAAACTGCAAAACACTGCTAAAAGAAATTTAAAAGACCTAAACAAATGGAAAGACATTCTGTGTTCATGGACTGGAAGAATAAATATCGTGAAGATGTCAATCTTGCCCAAACTAATTTATAGATTCAATGCAATACCAATCAAAATCCCAACAGCTTACTTTACAGAATTAGAGAAGGCAATTACCAAATTCATCTGGAAGGGTAGGTGCACCTGAATAGCCAAAAGCATTCTAAAAAAGAAGAGCAATGTGGGAGGAATTTTGCTGCCTGACCTTGAAACATATTACAAAGCTACAGTGGTCAAAACAGCATGGTATTGGCATAAAGATAGACACATTGATCAGTGGAATAGAATTGAGAACCCAGAAATATACCCTCACCTATACAGTCAACTGGTTTTTGACAAACCTACCAAGCCCACACTGATGGGAAAAAAACAGTCTCTTCAACAAATGGTGTTGGGAGAACTGGATATCTATAACCAAAAGAATGAAAGAGGACCCCTATCTCACTCCCTATACAAGATTCAACTCAAAACGGATCAAAGATCTAAATATAAAAGCCAGGACCGTAAAACTCCTAGAAGAAAATGTAGGGAAAAATCTTCAAGACCTTGTAGTAGGTGGTGGTTTCTTGGACCTTACACCCAAAGCACGTGCAACAAAAGAAAAAGTAGATAAATGGGACCTCCCCAAAACTAAACACTTGCACTTCACAGGACTTTGTCAGAAGGGTGAAAAGGCAGCCAACTCAATGGGAAAAAAATATTTGGAAATCACATATCTGATAAGGGTTTAATATCCAGGATGTATAAAGAGATGTTACACTCAACAATAAAAAGACAAATGACCCAATTAAAAAATGGGCGAAAGACTTGAATAGACATTTCTCCAAAGAAGAAATACAAATGGCAAAAAAACACATAAAGAAATGCTCAACATCACTCAAGATTAGAGAAATGCAAATCAGAACTACAATGAGGTATCATTTC
The DNA here is from genome assembly GCA_026826555.1 of Tolypeutes matacus. Taxonomy (NCBI): domain Eukaryota; kingdom Metazoa; phylum Chordata; class Mammalia; order Cingulata; family Chlamyphoridae; genus Tolypeutes; species Tolypeutes matacus. Next base: position 14,515 of record JAKSZT010039506.1, read on the forward strand.
ACACCTATCAGAATGGCCACTATTAAAAAGACAGAGAACTACTAGTGTTGGAGAGGATGTGGAGAGATAGGAACACTTCTTCACTGTTGGTGGGAATGCAGGATGGTACAACCACTATGGAGCACTGTTTGGCAGTTCCTAAGGAAGTTGAATATAGACTTGCCACGTGACCCTGCAATACCACTACTGGGTATATACCCAGAAGAACTGAGAGTAGTGACACGAACAGACATCTGCACACCAATGTTCATAGCCACATTATTCACCATTGCCAAAAGTTGGAAACAACCCAGGTGTCCATCAACAGATGAATGGATAAACAAACTGTGGTCTATTCACACGATGGAATATTATGCAGCTGTAAGAAGAAATGAAGTCATAAAGCATATGGCAACATGGATGAACCTGGAGGACATTATGTTGAGTGAAGCAAGCCAGACACAAAAGGACAATTACTGTATGAATGCGTTACTATGAATCAAATATATTGTGTAATATATTGTTTGATCAAAAAAATTTTTTTATATGTATCCATTACATTTACTTGAGAAATGTATAGATTTATTCATCTGTGTTTACTTTTTTTTTTTTTTTTTTTTAAAGATTTATTTATTTATTCATTTATCCCCCCCTTGCTGCTTGTGCTTGCTGGGTCAGCAAACCACGCCGTGCGGGCGGGCTTGCCTTCACCAGGAGGCCTCGGGAACCGAACCCAGGGCCTCCCATATGGTAAATGGGTGCCCTACTGATTGAGCCACAGCCGCTTCCCATCTGTGTTTACTTTTTAGTTTCTAATTGTTTATATTTTCAATTAATAAATGTACAAATAAAGTTAAAAAAAATTGATTCCAGTCCAGCCAAGAATCAAAGAGCAGTGGTATCACACAGTCTCCTGCCACTAAATCCCTACAAAAGAGAAAGAAATTGAGCATCTGAGTAAACTACATCCTAATCAAATGTCTAGATATCAGCAAAAAATTACGAGTCATACTAAGAAAATATAAGACATGGCCCAAGAAAAGGCATATAGCAAAGCCCCAGAAGAGATGCAGAATTTGCGAGAACTAATCAGCAAGATGAGCACAAATTTCCAAAATCAAATTGAGTTGAAAGACAATATGGTTAAAGAGATACATGACATCAAGAAGACAGTGAGTGAGCACAAAGAAGTATTTGAAATCCTGAACCGAGAAGTAACAGAGCTCATGGGAATGAAAGACACAATAGGTGAGATCAAAAACACATTTGAGGCGTACAACAGCAGACTCGAAATGATGAAAGAATAAGTAATACTGAAGACAGAACAGCTAAAATTGAAGAGAAAAAAGAACACAGAGAGAAAAGAATGGAAAATTTGAGCAAGGGCTTAGAGAGTTGAATGACATCACAAAATGCAACAACATACATGTCATGGGAGTTCCAGAAGGAGAAGAGAAGGAAAAAGGGGAAGAAAGAATATTTGAGGAAACAATAGCTAAAAATTTCCAAATTCTTACAACATAAATGAACTTCCATGTCCAAGAAGCACACAGTACCCCAATCAGAATAAATCCGAATAGATCTACTGCAAGACACATACTACTCAGAGTGTCAAATGTCAAAGATAAAGAGAAAATTCTCAGAGAAGCAAGGGAGAAGCAAACCATCACATACAAGTGATGTCTAGTAAGACTTAGCACAGATTTCTCTTCAGAAATTATGGAGGTGAGAAGACAGTGGTATGGTACAATTAGGATACTGAAAGAGAAAAACTGTCAGCCGAGAATTCTTTATCCAGCAAAATTGTCCTTCTAATATGAAGGTGACTACAAAATATTCACAAACAAACCAAAACTAAGAGAGTTTTCAAAAAAGAATCCATCTTTGCAGGAAATATTAAAGGAAGCCTTAGAACATAAAAGAAACAGACAGTAGAGACAGGCTTGGAGGAGAGTATAGAAGAAAGAATAGCAGAAAGGATAACTAAAAGAGTAAAAAGACAGACAAAAACAAGATGACATATGAAAACCAAAGAATAAAACGGAGGAAGTAATAGTGCATTTACAGTAATATCGTTGAATGTGAGTGGATTAAACTCCCCAATCAAAAGATACAGGCTCTGATTTTGTGATAATCAGGGTAGGCTAAACATTCGCTATATTAGAAACCATGCATGTGTCCCCAGACCTAGTTTTTCTCCCTAGGTTTGGTTTTTAGAATGCTGGTGATAAACCAAGCCTGATTTATTATATGACCATCCTGTACAGGAAATGACTGTAACTCTAGGTATCTTTGGTCAACCTTGAGAGATATAGCAGGGGGACAGATGTGGCTCAAATGGTTGGGTGTCCATCTCCCATATGGATGGACCTGGGTTCGATCCCTGGGACCTCCCGGTAAAAATTTAAAAAAATAAAAATATAGAGCCTGTGCACGGATGCACCACCAGGCCCCATGCGTGGGTGCGCTGTCAGGCCCCACGAACCATGCAGCAAGATGATGATGTAAAAGGAGAGTGACACAGGGGAAAGCCAAGATGAGACGTGCCAAAAAAACAAGAACTGAGGTGGCGAAGGCGGTAGGATGCCTCTCTCCTGCATCAGAGGTTCCGAGGATCAGATCCCAGTGAGGACAGGAGGAGAAGGATGAGAAGAGAGGGCAGGAAACGGACACAGAGAGTTGCCCAGCAAATGGACACAAAAACAGCAAAAATGGGGGGTAAAAATGGATAAAAGCAAATAAATAAATACATAAATCTTAAAAAAAAAAAAAAAAAAAAAAGTATAGGGGAGTAAGATACGACCATAGTTAGTAGTAATACTTTGACGATGCTCTTTCATAATTTGTTAACAAATGTTTCAAAACAATGCAAAGTATTTGTGGTGGGGTGATGTGTGGAAGCCCTGTATGATGTTATGCATGTTTGTTTTGTAAGTTCACAATGTTTACTGACACATTGTTTATGTATGTTCATGTATGAATGATATACTTCAATAAATTATTTTTTTTTATGTAAAAACAACAACAACAACAACAACAAAAAAAAAGATACAGGCTGACAGAATGGATTAAAAAACATGAGCCAACCATATGCTGCTTACAAGAGACTCACCTTAGACCCAGGGATACAAACCACTGAAAGTGAAAGGTTGGAAAAAGATACTCCATGTGAATAGTAACCAGAAAATAGCAGGGATAGCTGTACTAATATCAGACAAAACAGACTTTAAATGCAAAAAAGTTATAAGGGATACAGAAAACCATTATATATTAATAAAAGGGACAATCCACCTGGAAGATATAACAGTCATAAACATCTATGCACCTAACCAGAGTTCCCCAAAATACATGAGACAAACTCTGGCAAAACTGAAGGGAGAAATAGACATCTCTACAGTAATCATTGGAGACTTCAACAACCCTCTCACATCATTAGAACAACTAGACAGAAGATCAACAAGGAAACAGAGAACTTGAACAATATGATAAACAAGTTAGACCTAACAGACATATACAGAACTCTGCATCCGAACTCAGTGGTTTCTACATTCTTCTCAAATGCCCATGGATGCTTCTCGAGGATAGACCATGCTAGGGCACAATGCAGCTCTCATTACATATAAAAAGATAGAAGTTATACAAAGCACCTTCTCATATCATAATGGAATGAAACTGGAAATCAATATTAGACAGAAAAAAAGTAAACTTGCAAATGTGTGGAGGCTGAACAACACACTCCTAAATAATCAGTGGGTCAAAGAAGAAATAGCAAGTGAAATCCATAAATACATTGAGACAAAATGAAAACAAGAACATAACTTATCAAAACTTATGAGATACAGCAAAGGCAGTCTTGAGAGGGAAATTTATAGCCCTAAATGCCTATATTAAAAAAGAAGAAAGAGCTAAACTCAAAGATCTACCTGAACAACTAGAGAAACTAGGAAAAGAACAGCAAACGAATCCCAAAGCAAGCAGAAGGAAAGAAATAATAAAAATTAGAGCAGAGATAAATGAAATTGAGAACAACAACAACAACAAAAACAATAGAGAAAATCAACAAAACCAAAAGCTGGTTCTTTGAGAAGATCAATAAAATTGACAAACCCCTCGCTAGACTAACACAGAAAAAAAAAGAGAAGATGCAAATAAATACAATCAGAAATGAAAGGAGGGAAATTACAACTGACCCTGAAGAAATCAAAAGAATCATAAGAGGATATTATGAGAAACTATATGCCAACAAACTAGACAACCTAGATGAAATGGACAAATTCCTAGGAAACACAACCAACCTACACTGACGCTACAAGAAATACAAGAACTTAACAAACCAATCACATTAAAGGAGAATGCGTCCGGCATCAAAAATCTCCCAGCAAAGAAAAGTCCAGGACCAAATGGCTTCACAGGTGAGTTCTACCAAGCATTTCTAAAAGAATTAACACCAATCCTGTTTAAACTCTTCCAAAAAATCGAAGAGGACGGAAAATTACCCAACACATTTTATGAAGCCAACATCACCCTAATACCAAAGCCAGATAAAGATTCTACAAGAAAAGAAAATTACAGACCAATCTCTCTGATGAACAAGGATGCAAAAATTCTCAACAAAATATTTGCAAATCGAATCCAACAGCATATCAAAAGACTTATACATCACGACCAAGTGGGATTTATTCCTGGTATGCAAGGCTGGTTCAACATAAGAAAATCAAGAACGAATAAGTGAATTTGAAGACAGGACATTTGAAATTGAAAAGATAGGCGAAGAGACAGAGAAAAGAATGGAAAAAATTGAAAGGTTCTTAGGAAACTAAATGACAACACGAAATGCACAAACTTATGCATTATAGTATCTCAGAAGAAAAGAGTGGAAAAAGGGTTAAAAAGGCTTTTTAAGGAAATACTGACTGAAAAATTTCCAACCCTTATGAAAGACATGAATATCAATATTCCAGAAGGACAACATATCCCAAATAGAATAAATCCTAATAGACCTACTTCGAGACATCTACTATTCAGATTGTCAAAGGCCAGAGATAAAGAGAGGATTTTGAGAGCGGTGAGAGAAAAGCTACTTACAAGGGAGGCTTAACAAGGCTAAGTACTGATCTCTCTTCAGATACCATGGAGGTGAAAATGCAGTGGTATGATATATGTAAGGCACTGAAAAAGGAAAACTGTGAGCCAAGAATTCTTTATCCAGCAAAACAGACCTTCAGAGATAAGGTGAGTTTCAAGTCTTTACAGACAAAAACAGAGAAAGTATGTTACCACGAGACTGACTCTACAAGAGATATTAAAGGGTGTGTTACAGCCTGTATTAGCCGAAGAGGTTCTGATGCAAAGTACCAGAAATCTGTTGGCTCCTATAAAGGATATTTATTCGGGATAGAAACTTAGTTATAAGGCCCTAAAGAGTCCAACTCAGGGTTAGTTCCTTATCAAACTGTTGCCACATGAAGCAAGATGGCAGGCAACGTCTGCAAGGGTTCAGGCTTCCTCTTCCCTCTTAAGGTTTGGTGGGACCAGCTTCTTCCGATCTCAGCTATATGCTGGCATAGGGCTCGTCTGCTCTGGTCTCTTCACAAGGTCAGCTGTAAACTTTCAGGCAAATGGCTCATCTCTCTTCCTGGGGCCGCAGGATCCTCTTCTGTGTCTATGGAGCTCTCTCTCTTTTCCCACGTATCTGCTTCTGTGTTCTCCTGAGTGTCTGTTTTCATAGCCCACCAAGGGGGCGGGGACTCAACCCTACATGCCCAAATGACGTGGTCAAATCAAAGCCCTAATCTTAACATAATCAAGAAATGTAAAACCTTTTAATTTAATACAGTCAAAGGGTATCACACCCAGAGGAACAGACCAGTTTACAACAATAATCAATATCTCTTTTTGGAATTTATAAATAAAATCAAACTGCCACACAGCCTGATAGGAAAAGACAAGGAAGTGAGCCCTGGAGAAGAGTGTAGAAAGGAAGAACCTAAGTAAGAGAAATTGACAGGATTAAAAGACAGACAATAGTGAGATATGACAACAGAAAGGAAGTACCACCTTTACAGTAGTAACATGAATGTTAATGGATTGGACTCCCCAATTAAAAGACCTACATTGGGAAACGAATGTGGCTCAGGAGGTTTGGCGTCCGTCTACCATATGGAGAGACCGGGGTTCGATCCCCGGTCCCTCCCGGTAAAAAAAAAAACATACACTGATAGAATGGATTTTTTAAAAAAACAAAAAAACAAAAAACCCCATGAGCCATCTATTTGTTTTCTACAAGAAACTCACCTTAGATGCAAGGACACAATCAGGCTGAAAATGAAAGGTTGGAAAAAGATATTCCGTGCTAATAGCAATTAAAAAACAACAACAACAAAAACAGGTGTAGTGGAGCAGGTGTAGCTCAGTGGTTGAGTGCCTCCTTCACTCAACCAGGATCCCAAGTTCGATTCCTGGTATCTCCTTAAAAAGAAAAAAAAAAAAAAAAGCAGGTATAGTTATACTAATAGCAGATAAAATAGATTTTAAATGCAAAACTGCTATAAGAGATGAAGTAAGTTACTATATATTAATAAAAGGGACAATTCACCAAGAAGAAATAACAATAATAAATATTCATGTACCTAACATAGGTGCCTCAAATTACATGAGACACACGCTGGCAAAACTGAAGGGAGAAATAAATATCTCTACAATGAGAGCTGGAGACTTCAACACTCCACTCTCAGCATTAGATAGAACATCTGGACAGAGGATAAATAAGGAAACTGGGAGCTTGAATAATATGATAAATAAACTAGATCTAATGGATATTTAAAGAGCATTACAGCCCAAAACATCAGGATATACAATCTTCTCAAGTGCTCATGGATTTTTCTCCAGGATAGACCATATGTTGGGACATAAGTCAGATATCAATAACTTTAAAAACATTGAAATTATACAAAACACTTTCTCTGATCATAATGGAATTAAGTTGGAAATAAATAACAGGGAAAATTCACTATGGATATTAAACAATACACTCTTAAATAATCAGTGGGTTAAAGAAGAAATTACAAGAGAAATCAGTAAATACCTCAAGGCAAAAGAAAATGAGAAAGCAATATTCCAACACTTATGGTCTACATCAGAGGCAGTGCTGAGAGGGAAATTTATAGCTTTCAATGCTTATATTAAAAAAAGAAGAAAGAGCCAAAATCAAAGACCTAACTGCATGCCTGGAGGAATTAGAAAAAGAACAGCAAACCAATCCTAAAGCAAGCAGAAAGAAATAAATAATAAAGATTACAGCAGAAATAAATGAAATGGAGAAAAAAGAGAAAATCAACAGAACTAAAAATTGGTTCTTTGAGATCAACAAAATCAATAAACCCTTAGATAGTTTAGCAAAGAAAAAAGAGAAAAGATGCAAATAAATAAAATCAGGAATGAGAGGGGTGACATTACCACTGACCCAGAAGAAATAAAAGAGAACGTAAGAGGATATTCTGAACAACTGAATGCCAACAAACCAGACAACATTGATAAAATAGACAAATTTCTGGAAATACATGAACAACCCAAATTGACCCTAGAAAAAATAGAAGACCTCAACAATCCAATCACAAGAAATTGGAACAGTCATCAAAAACCTCCCCAAAATGAAAAGTCCAAGACCAGATGACTTCACAGGTAAATTCTACCAATCATTTAAAGATCTACTACCAATCTTGCTCAAACTCTTCCAAAAAAAAAATTAACAGGAAATTACTCTACCAAACACATCCTAATACCAAAACCAAATAAAGATGTTACTAAAAAAGAAAATTACAGACCAATTTCTCTAGTGAATATGGATGCAAAAATCCTCAACAAAATAGTTGCTTACTGTGGCCATTTGGGCAGTTTGATGTAATTATGAATTCCAAAAATATAATTGGATCATGCTTGTAAACTGATCTGGTAATCTGGGCATGATTAGGTTATGATTAGGGCATTGAGCCCCACCCCTTGGTGGGTGGGGAATCAAATATAAAAGGCATGGCAAGAACAGTTTTGAGCAGCAGTTTTTGAGAAGCAGTTTTGATGTTGGAAAGAAGGCCCCAGGAGAAGAGAAGCAAGACGTTCGCCTGATAATCTACAGCTGACCTTGTGGAGGAACCAGAAGAGCTAAGCCCGGAGAGAAACGCAGCCCCGGGAAGAGAGGAACCCAAGAAGCCTGAACCCTGGCAAACGTCGGCAGCTGTCTTGCTCCAACATGTGGCAATGAACTTTGGTGAGAGAAGAAACTTAACACTTTATGGTCTGGTATCTGTGGACTTCTACCCCAAATAAATACCCTTTATAAAGACCAACCCATATTTGGTATTTCACATTAGCACCCCTTTGGCTGACTAATACACTGACCAAATCCAAAAATTATACATCATGATCAAGTGCACTTTATACCAAGTATGCAAGGGTGATTCAGCATAAGAAAATCAATCAGTATAATACACCACATTGGTAAATTGAAGAAGAAAAATCATGATCTTTTCAATTGATGCAGAAAATTCATTTCCTTTCTTGATAAAAACATTCCAAAAGATAGGAATAGAAGGAAACTTTCTTAATATGATAAAGTGCATATATGAAAAACACAGCTAACATTGTACTTAATGGTGAAAGACTGAAAGCTTTCCCACTGAGATTGGGAACAAAACAAGGATGCCACTCTCCCTACAATTAGGCAAGAACAAGAAATAAAAGGCACCCAAACAGGAAAGGAAGAAGTAAAACTTCTGTTAGTCACTGTTGATATGATCCTATACCTCAAAAACCCTGAAAAATCCACAACAAAACTATTAGAACTTATGGACAATTTCAGCAAAGTGGTGGGATACAAGATTAATATGTAAAAACAAACAGCATTTTTTATATATATATATATTTTTTTATTTTAAAGAAGTTTTAGTTTACATAAATGTTACATAAAAAATATATAAGGGGGTCAGACTGGAGGGCTCCACAAACGCTGAATTGAAGAGAAAAATACCAGATCCAGAACCTTAAACCTGAAAGTGTACATGCATTTTTAAGGTAACTGGTAGTTTATGGAGACATGTGGACTATTATAGTGGACATCCAGTTGTTCTACAACAATATAGTGAAGACACTGTTCTTTCCTGAGTGCAAGAACTTGGTGCCATGTCAGGCAGGGTTGAGTCCCCACCCCCTTGGGCTGTATAAATGGATGCTGAATCAAGAGCACAGAAGGAAGTACATGGAGAAGGAGAACACAGAGTAAGAGACATGGCTCCGTAGATACAGCAGAGGCCCCAGGAAGAGAGCCTCCAGCTGAACCTAGAGCTGCAGCTGAACCTGGAGAGAAATGAGCCCCATGGAGAGACGAGCCTTATACCAGCATACAGCTGAGATCAGAAGAAGCTGGGACCACGGAGCCTTTAAGAGGAAGAGGAAGGCTGAACCCTCACAGAGACCAGCAGCCATTTTGCTCCAACATGTTGCAACAGACTTTGGTGAGGGAAGTAACAACTCTTTATGGCCTTGTGACTAAAGCTTCTATCCCAAATAAATACCCTTTATAACCCCCCCCAAAAAAAAAAAATATATATATATATAAGGGATTCCCATATGCCCCACCCCCTCCCCCTCCCACAGTTTCCCCCATTAACTACATTTTTCATTTGTGTGGTACATTTGTTACAATTGATGAACACATATTGAAGCATTGCTACTAACCATGGACTATAGTTTACTTTATAGTTTACACTTTGTCCCTCACAATTTTGTGAGCTATGACAAAATATACACGGGCCTATATCCATCACTGCAATGTCATGCAGGAACAAATCCAATGTCCCGAAAATGCCCCCATATTGCACCTATTCTTCCCTCTCCCATCCCTCAGAATCTCTGGTGGCTGCTGCCTTTACATCAATGGTAAGTGTTCTTCCATTTCTAGAATAATAATAAGTCTATAGTAGAATAATAATAAGTCTGCTTTAGTCCATTGTTCATTCCCAACTCTTGAGGATTTTGGGATGGTGATGCCAACTCTGCTTCTAGCTCAGAGGGGCCTTAGATCCCATGGGGCAGATGGATGGAGCTATCTTGCTTGCAGTTGCAGACACTCTCTGTTCCTTGGGATGGTTGTTGTCCACTATCATCTCCTTGTTAGTTGTCCTGGGTGATCCAATGAACTGGAGAGTAGGTGTTGCAACTCTGCTGAAATTCAGGGCTCAGCTGTCACATGGACGGACCAAAGATTGAAGGCTCTGGGACATATATTTATCAAGTATAGTGCTAATTATGGGTTCAAATAAAAGGGGCAGAAGAGCCCTGTGTAGAGAACCTATGAATGAGTCTAACTCTGTTACACTGGGGAGCATAAATTCCAAAGTAAGGCCCACTGACAGGGTGCCAAATTCCTGAGCCATCTGTCCTGCTTATAGTTTCTGGATATCTCTAGGAATTCTGCTATTTGAGGCACTGTTTACTGTGGCAGTCAATGAGATCCTGCTGAGACTTGTATAAGCATAACTTGTGGAATGAACTCCTGACTCACTTTGAAATCTCTTAGCCATAAAAACTCATTTGTATTTACCATTTCCCACTTTCAAGGTCTTTTCCAGATGCATTGCTAGTTGGTGCTTGGTAATAATCCCTCGGTGCCAGGGAGGCTCATCCCTGGGAATCATGTACCACACCCGGGGGGGGGGGGCGGGCAGGGAGGCAGTACGTTTATATGCATAGTGTGGCTTAGAGAGAGGCCACATTTGAGCAACAAGGAGGCTCTCAGGAGGTAACTCTTGGGCAGTGTATAATACTAAGCTAAGTTTCAATTTCATAAGAAAGAGTTCGTAAGTACAACCATCAGTGTCAAGGGCCTGGCATAATGTTCCTGTCTTCCCTCACTAGACATTGCCCTTGCACTCAGGGGGTTCTTGCTGTCCTATTAGAGAATGTGGCAGGACTCCCCAGGATGGAAACTCAATGTTCTTTCAGTTATTGTGTGGATCTCCACCCACCGAGACAATGCCCCATGACCACTTGAACATTTTCATGTGTCTTAGAGGCATGCCCCAGGTGAAGCCCTTCCCACTGACACCCCGCACCAGTGACCCTCCCCAGACACTGCTGTGACCCTTCTGTGATACAAAACCTCTCCAAAAATGAAGCCAACAAAATAACTGAATAAATTTAATAAGAAAATGAAATAATTTTAAAAATAACCAATAAAACACAAAAAAATTTAAAACAATTTGAAATAATTTTTTTGTTCAATTTAGACATTGTGTGTTTCATCACTGTAAGATCTGTTGTCTTGTATGTACAGTGACATTTTCTTCCATGTGTTTCCCTAGTGTCTTAATTTTTCCATTTTATCTTCTAAGAAGCTATAGGATACAGAAAAGTCACATAGAGAATACAGGCGAGTCTCATATACCCAGGACAGGAGTTTAATATTTTCCTGTTTATTGTGTGGGTCTCCACCCACTGAGAGCACACACTGTGACAAGATGGACACTTAGCTATTCCACAGAAGCACGCCCCCGGTGCACCTTACCTTGTATACCCACCCACACCCGACATCCTACACCAATAACCCTCCTCTGCCATATTTTCCAAAAGAACTTTTCCAACATTATAGGTTTAACCACAGACCTGCAAATCCCCAGAGTTCATCTGCTCCTTCCCTCAACCCTCCCCCGAGTCCCATGGATGATCCAACCCAACACCCAAACCCAATCATGTCAGTGCACCACTGTTACACCCTTCCACTGCCCAACCACACCCTTCCACCTTATCATAGATTTGCCCTTATGGACATCCGCTCATCACCTCTACTCCCTTTCTGTCTCCTGTAAACTTATCTTTCAGACTCTGTCCCGGCCCGCGGGACATCAACGAGGACCCGAAACCTGCCGAGAA
>JAKSZT010039510.1:0-12724 GCA_026826555.1 Tolypeutes matacus
CCCTCTCTGCTTCTAACTGAGAGGGGCAGATGGATGGAACTGTCTTGTTTGCAGCTGTAGAATCTAAGTTCTTTTTCCATCCTCATCTCCTTGTTGGTTGTTCTGGGTGAGTCCAGTGAACTGGAGAGTAGGTGGACTGCTGAAATTCAGGGCTCAACTGGCACATTTATTGTTTATGTATGTTCATGTATGAATGATATACTTCAATAAAATTTTTAAAAATGGGATGAACTGGATTGTGAGTGCTGACTTGCCCCCACTGCTCCCGCTATCCACCACAAGCCAGTACTTCTGGCCACAGCTATCCTGTCAGCCCATCATCATGTCCAGAATGCCACCAAGTCCAGCCCTACCAAGCCTCACCACCCACCCTAGGCCCATCCACAAGAACATGTGCAGCAGGCAGACTGTGGACAAGAAGCTGAGCTGGGGTTCCCGGCACCCAAACTGCCCAGAGGGCCCATCTGCACTCAAACAGTGCACCTGTAGCTGACTGGTTCCCACAAGATGCTGAGAAGTCAGATGTCTACCTGGGGGCGCTGCTACTGTACATCCTTTGCTGCAAAATACATTGTTGTGTTGGGTTGTGAGGCCACCCAATTCTGGGCATGTTGTTCTTTCTACATCAGATTTGATTTACATTTTTAAAAATTTAATAGGAGAAAGAAATTCAATAAGAGAATAATGTTCTAGAGGAAAGATGACCTAGCAGAGAGACATAGTTCTAGCATTGATGTTTCCAAATGAAAGAGAGAGAAAGAGTGGGTACAGAAAGAAAGGAAGAAATATTAACCATACATCTTAGTGGTAATCATGATTACTTCCTGAGTCTCAGAAATTACTTCTAATATGGACTGCAATGTTGAAAATGAACAAAATTCATGCTGCTTCCAAGTATTCAGTAATTTATTAACTTTGTACTTTGAGTCTACAAAATAGAGTTAATAATTAGGTTCATTGCTCTCATATACATATATGTTCCTGCACATAATTAATGCACACACATAAATACACACTCACATGTTCACACAAGCCTGGCTGTTTTCTAATTTAGAGAGGAGCAACATATTGGGCCTATAATTTATTTAACCAATTAACTCTTCTCAAAGAGTCAAACTGTTTTTATAGACCCTGCTTCAAGTTTAAACCCTTAAAAATGCCTTCGTTTGTATGTGTGAAAGTGTGTTGATCCAAAATGAAGAAACTTATTTCTTATGATCTTACTAGACTGTTGGGAGGACTATCTAGTTATAACATGAACAGAAACTTTTTCATAATTAATACTCAGAGAAATTGACTTCTCTCCACTTTGTCTTCCCCTAATTGCACTCCCATGGCCATTTGTATTATTTCCTATGGTTTCTAACAGTAGACGTGTTTGCAAAATTATTTAAGTAGGCTATATACATATGTCCTCAACAACCTGTCAACATTTATTTTTAGTAAGGGCAAAAAAGTTGTTCAACCAAAACTGAGGGTAAATCAATCAGATATTTTCCCAATTGAGTTGCAAACTTTAATCAAAACAATTTTTGTTCCCCAAAGGTTTTTAACTGATACTATAATTCAATATATTAAACCAATATATTTTAAATTTCCTAGATGATACTGGAACTATAACAAATGAGAATTGCTAGAAAATAGACAAAATTTTTTGCTCTAGGGCAGTTTTCATTTAGAGGTAGCTAAATTTTGACCATGGGATGAAAATAGAGAAAGGTGGAGGCCTGGAAGCCTTCTTTGAAAAAATAAATTTTATTCAGGGATACTATTAATTTACATTTAACCATAGCTGCTGGTCCACAAATAATTTACCTAGTGATAATAAAAAATATATTGGGGATATATCATTAATTGTAAACAATAACTTGAAAAAATATACCGGTTTTCATGCATATATGTTGCTTCTAAATTCACTTAATTGCTACTACAATCTCATGTCCTATTCTTACATTGCTTTTTTTACATTTGGTCATGAGAAAAATATTCTTTAGAATCACAGAAAGTTTAATTTTTACTTACTAAGGAAATTGAGTCCTCAGTTTCATGGTAAGTAAAATGAGTCCCAAATATTTACATATTTGGAGTGGAGTTACAATTTGATTCAGGCCTCTGATTTCACACACAGGCCAGTCTCCTCTAGATCATTGTTTCAGGATTCTTAGTTGTCCTTTTTCCAGACCATTATCAAGTTGGGAAATTTTACTGTGATAGGGCTCAATTCTCACAATGAAATGGAGGAGGATGGATTTTTATTAACAGAGGAGCTCTCAATCTTATATCCTGTCTAGGAAAAAGAACTCTGGGATATCTTGGTCAGCTTACCTCCATATATTTAACATTTTTGCATTTCACCATCCATTATCACCTTTGTTGTCTCTTTCGTGTTCAAATACAGGGGAAACCTAAAATTAAATCCTACCATCATGAGGCAATATCTTATTTGTCAGATGTTTCCCTGGCGCCTTAACTATAACTTTTAACATCCACAGTGCCTCTTTTTCTTAAATTGAAAAGTAGCAAAGAATAAGCTGCAGTGTATCTGGTACAGTCTCATTTTTGAAATTGACTAAGACTTCTTAAAAGTTAATCATCTTTTCCCATTTGGTTAATAAAGAAGACTTGAATTATTAATATTAGGCACTGGAATTTTGATAATTAGCATTATAAGACAAAAGCAAGCCTACCAGATTAAATTTAATGAGAATAAATTGTTAATGAGTAAAAGAGAATTTTCTTAATAACAAAGAAATTAAGATGCACTGTTTTTCTTATTATGGGACTAAAGTAAGAAATAGGATGTCTGATATTTTTCTAAGGTCTTAGACCACTCACCCAGCAGAGTAAGCACAGTTTATTTTATGTACCTATTGTCCCAGCATAATGATTAACAGTGCATACTTTCATTTTCCAAAGTGTTTTAGGTAGGAAAAAGACTGTGTTCACTTTACCTACAGGCCTGATTCCAGGTGGCCACCTAGTCAAATTGAGTCTGTATCTGTCCTCTGGGTACAGGTATTTTATGAAGGGAAGGTCAATTCTCCCAAGCCAAACCTACAGAACTCTTCCTGTACTTTCCTAAAGTGGAAGGTAGAATCACAGTTTCCTTTGTTGCCATCATTTGTAAGGAGTTAATGACAAATCCATCACTGCTAGTATTCCTCCTTATGGATGAAAAACCTTTATTTCACTAAAGAGAAAGTAGCCAACAAGCAGAGAGATGCAGAAAAGTGCAATGTGACTTTAGTGCTGGTCAACATGGAGGTCTCTCTTTTGCTTCCTGAAAAACTTGCAAGTGTCTCAGGGCCATCAAAATCTTTTCTTCCCCCTGATTGTCTTAGAGTTGAGTTTAGTCACTTTCATATTTTGGTTACTAAAATCAATGCACTGCAAGTGATATGCTCAAAATTATAGATTCATCAATATGATTTTAAGTTATAAGACAGGATTTTCAGCCTGGGCAGCTGGCCACATTATGGGAATTTACAGAAGTTCGTTAAAGTTTCATCTGTTGTCTCTTGTTTTTCAGTGAATTCTGGAGCTTTTAGGAAATTTGTTAGGAAAATTCTGGTACTTCACAGTGGTTTGAATAATTCTTGTCCCCTTCTTTGGAGAGGGAGTCAGGTTTAAAGAGCAATTATTCAAAAAAGCACACCTGAAATAAAGGGAACAGAAGACATACTGGGAAACAATATGGTTAAGGAAAAGCCTTTATGCTCATAGAGCATTAGCTCATCATTCATGGTGAGCAGATAAATATACCTGTGGAACTATACAATTAGTCTGCAATAGTGAGATCCTGGCAGTTGTAATAGTAAAACCCGGGAAAATCTAGTAATTGTTCCACCTAACCACTTACTATGCATCCCCTGTGTGATAAAGTCAAGAAGGTTCCATTATACAGCATATACCAACTCTCTGACACCAACTCTATGAGCAATACACCAGGAGACTATATTGATATATTCCATGCCTCATTATGACTAAACAATTGTTACCACTTGACTGCCTATGTCAAACAATTTCTACCAACATTTGTAGGCCAAGCATAGGCCAAGAACCAATTATGGAAGCTGAGATTAAGGGATTCTGTATAACTCTTGGTGTGATGATAGGAAGCATACGTGCAGGCCCTATAGAGGAAAAAAATCAATAACTTGTCTGCTGTTTTTTGTTTAGCGAACTAAATTTCCAAAGCCACCACAAGCCCCCAAGAAGAAAATAAACTTGAGCTATATCCAACTAATGCTATAGTGAACTGTATGCTCAGGAAACAAAGTCTGGAGTGTCAAGATGTTAGGTGCACCAATCTCTGGAGTTATTTGCCTTGACCATAGGACCTGGGTGTCTCCAGAGCCCTCAGGAGCCCAACCATTTGGGGTAATATCCACTTTGGCAGTCTACAAGTTCTTGCTGAGATGTGCATAAGCATTACCTCTGGGATGACCTCCCCACACACTTTGAAGTCTCTTAGCCATATAATCTCATTTGTATTTACCTTCGCCCTTTTATTCTAGGTCTTTTTCCAGTTGAATTGCTAGTTGGTGCTTGTTAGAAATCCCTTGCCACCAGGGAGGCTCATCCTTGGGAGTCATTTCCCATGCTTGGGGGAAGTTAATGCATTAAGATGCTGAGTTTGGCTTAGAGAGAGGCCACATTTGAATAACAAGGAGGCTTTCAGGAGGCAACTCTTAGGCAACCAACAACACTAGGCTAAGTTTCAATTTCAAGAGCAAAGGCTCATAGGCATAGTCATCAACATCAAGGGCTCAACAATGGATCATTCTCCATCACCAGTCATTGCCCCTGTACTTGGGGGACTATTGCTGCTCCTTTAGAGAATGTGGCAGAACTATCCAAGATGGGAAGTCAATATTCTCTTGGTTATTGTGTGAGTCTCCACCCACTGTGACAATACCCCATGAACATTTGAACATATTTATATACCTTATATGTATGCACAGGTGAAATTCCATGTATCCCCCATCACTGACACCCCGCACCAATGATCCTCCCCTGGCCCGGTTGTAACTCTTCATGATCCAAAGTTTCTTAAAAAATGAATCCATTAAAATAGCCAAATACAATTAGTTGGAAAATGAAATAATAAGATAGTTTTAAATATAAGAAATAAAATACATAAACATTTTAAAAATCTAAAAATAAAATTAAGATTGAGATATTAAAAAATAATGAAAAATATTTAATTTTTTTGATATTTTGTCTTTCTTCACTGTAATATCTGTTGTCCTTTATGTACAGTGACATTTTTCCCATTTATTCCCCTGTGCCAGTGGGCCCTACTTTGGAGTTTGTGCTTCTGAGAGTGACAGTGTCAGACTCAATTAAGGCTTCCCTACACATGGCTTATCTGTCCCTTCTATTTAAATCTATACTTGGTGCTAGAATTTGTAGGTATACATCCAAGAGACTGGAGTCTTTGGGCTGTCCATGTGCCAGCTTGGTCTGGAACCTCAGGGGAGATGCCAAACCTCCTCTCCAGTACATTGGACTCACCTAGGACAACTAACAAGGTGGTGAGCATTGACAAGCATGGTACTGAGGAAATGAGAGAGCCAACAACTACAAGCAAGTGAGTCCCATCCATCAGCTGTATGGGAATGAAGCCTCCTCTCAATTAGAGTTGGAGTGGACATCACCATCCCAGAATCCTCAGGATTGGGGAATGTTCTATGGACAAGAGTTGACTTACTGTTATTCTTCTATAGACATATTGTGATTCTAGCATTGGAAGAAATTATAACGATGTGGAGGCAGTGACCACGGGACACTCTGGGGGCAGGGAGAGGGAAAAACAGTTGTAATATAGGGGATTTTTTGGGACTTGGGAATCGTCCTGAATGATATTGCAATGACAGATATAGGCCATTTTATATCACCACATTTCATGCAGAACTGTGTGGGAGACAGTATAGACTACGATGTGAACTATGGTCCATGCTCAGGAGCAAAGCCCCAGGATGCATTTATCAATTGCAATGAATGTGCTACACTAATGAAGGATGTTTATGTGGGATGATGTGGGAAGTGTGGAGAGTGGGGCATATGGGAATCCCTGTATTTTTTGTGTAACATTTATGTAATCTAAGTATCTTTTAAAAATTAAAACATTATTAGAAAAGATGTTAGGTGCGCCTGAGAGCCCAACAGGAAGCACAGTTTGCAGGGTACAGTGCTTTTGCTAAAGTTCCCTTTGTAGATTAGTTTTTTCAGAAATGGACATGGATGACATAGGATAGGAATACTTAGAAAAGGATAAATATGGGGCAACCAGATTGACTGAGAAAATGTTTTGAAGGAAAATGGTCATTAAGTGAATATCACAATTTCTCTTCCGTGATTAACCGCATTTTTTCTATATTGTAGTGTAAGAGTAAAATGTGGAAGAATTAACACTTTATAGTGCTTTAATTTTTTTCCTTAACTAAATGGGAGGTAAATATTTCCCCCTGTATCATACAATGTGTGTTTTGAAAATTTTTGCATCACTTATTTCGTCCAAAGATGGTAGAACTGAAAGCATAAATCTGAGCGTATCCAATAAGAAAGGACATCACCCAGTGGTCCTTATTTGGATCAGAATATCATGTGGAATGCTTTTGCCTTCTTTAATTGGCAAGTTGACCAAAAGTTCAGATATGCCATGGGAAATTTCTGCTTTGCAGCTGTCCTTTCCAAATATAATAACATGTGGAACCCCATTTTATTCTCAAAGGAGAACAAAATTTGGCAATATTACACTCTCACCTTATGCACTGTGGAAAGGTTAGATGAAATTTACAACTGTGTATGTGATAAAGATTTTATTATATGTGAGGAAGGACATAAGGGGCAATTGATGTCTTCCTTAGCATACATCTCTCTTATGCACTAAAATAAAGATCTTCTCTTAGAAATCAGTTTCTCTCAAAACTGCACATATATATTTATATATCATATATATTTATATATCATTTTACAAATATTGGTATGTATTGTGAAAAATTTGATTTTTACCCACAATAAAAAAAATGCACAGATACTTTTTATTAGAGAAAAGCTGATCAACTGAACAAACCCATCAAGATAATATGATGACCAGAGGGCAACAGAAAAATACAAATGACTCTGAGAAACTGGAAAATATGGACCAGTCCAATGCACAAAATAAAAACCAGGAAGCAATGCAGAACTTCGAACAACTAATCAAAGCTATCCAAACAAATATCATGGACCAACTTAAAGAACTGAAGGAAGAGATTATGGTTATAAAGAAGATACTGGGAGAACAGACTGAAGAAATAGCTAACACGCCTAAAAAGGTAATGGATATGATGGTGAACAAAGGCACAAGTCAAGAAATTAAAAAGACACTGGACTCACATAGCAGCAGATTTGAACAGGCAGAGGAAAGAATTAGGGATATGGAAGAAAATACAGTTGAAATCAAATAGATTGTAGAACAGAGAGACAAAAAGATAGAAAAAACCCAGCATGGTCTCAGGGAATTAACCGATAATACAAAACGTACAAACATACGCATTATGGGCATCCCAGAAGGAGAAGAGAAGGGAAAGGGAACAGAAGGAGTGTTGAAGGAAGTTATGGCTGAAAATTTCCCAACTATATTGAGAGAGATGGACGTGCAGATCCAGGAAGCACAGCGCACCCCAAATACTATAAATCCCAACAGGCCAACTCCAAGACATATACTTGTCAAAATGTCAAATGCTCAAGACAAAGAGAAAATACTCAAGGCAGCAAGAGAAAAGAGAACCATCACATACAAGGGAAGCACAATAAAATTAAGTGCTGATTTCTAGGCTGAAACCACGGAGGGAAGAAGACAGTGGTATGACATAGTCAAAACACTAAAAGAAAAAAACTTCCAGCCACAAATTCTCTATCCCGCAAAATTGGCATTCAAAAATGATGGAGAGTTCAAAATATTCACACATAAACAGCAATTAAGAGAGTATGTCAAGAAGAAACCAGCACTTCAAGAAATACTAAAGGAATGTCTAAAACTTGAAAGGAAAAAACAAAGGAGAGAGAGTTGGAGGAGAGTTTAAAAACAACTGAAAAGTCAAAAAGAGAAACAAAACAACATATGACATACATTAACCCAAAGACAAAATGGCTGAAGTAAGAAATTCGTTACGAGTAATAACACTGAATGTTAATGGCTTAAATTCACCAATCAAAAGACACAGATTGGCAGAATGGATAAGAAAATATGATCCATCTATATGCTGTCTACACGAAACCCACCTTCGACCCAGGTATTCAAGGAGGCTGAAAGTGAAAGGCTGGAAAACCATTTTACAAGCTAACAATAGCCAAAAAAGGGCAGGAGAAGCTATTCTAATATCAGACAAAATAGACTTTAAATGCAAAACTGTTGTAAGAGACAAAGATGGACACACATATTAGTAAAAGGAGTAATCTCTCAAGAACAGAGAACAATCATCAACATTTACGCACCTAATCGGGGTGCCTCAAAATACGTGCGGCAAACTCTGGAAAAACTAAGAGGAGAAATAAATTCCTATACAATTATAGCAGGGGACTTCAACACACTACTACCACCACTAACATCTAGGCAGAGAATAAATAAAGAAACTAAGGCACTCAACAATACATTAGAAGATTTGGACTTAATAGATATATACAGAACACTACACCCAAATACAGCGGGATTTACATTCTTCTCGAGTGCACATGGAACATACTCCAAAATAGACCACATGCTAGGCCACAAAACAACACTCAATGAATTCAGAAATATTGAGATTATACAATGTAATTTCTCTGACCACAACGGAATGAAGTTGGAAATCACTAAGCGCCAGAGAAACAGATTAGGCACAAGGATATGGAAATTAAACAACACAATCTTAGACAAATGGTGGGTCAAAGAGGAAATTTCAAAACAAATTTGTAACTACCTTGAAAATAATGAAAACGACAACACAACATATCAAAACCTATGGGATGCAGCGAAAGCAGTCCTGAGAGGGAAGTTCTTAGCCATAATTTCATATAAAAAAGAAGAAAGAAGAAGAAAGAGCTAAAATCGAAGACCTAACTGCACATTTGGAGGAATTGGAAAAACAACAACAAACTAAACCTAAAGTTTCCTGTAGAAAGCAGGAAATAACAAAGACTAGAGCAGAACTAAATGAAATAGAGAATAAGAAAGCACTGGAAACAATAAACAAAACCAAAAGCTGGTTCTTTGTGAATATCAACAAAATTGACAAACCCCTAGCCAGACTAACAAAGAAAAAGAGAGAACAGATGCAAATACATAAAATAAGGAATGAGCAAGTTGATATCACTACTGACCCCACAGAAATAAAGAGTATCATAAGAGGATACTTTGAAAAATTATATGCCAACAAGAATGACAATTTAGAGGAAATGGACAAGTTTCTAGAAACCCACAAACAGCCGACATTGATGAAAGAAGAAATAGATGAACTCAACAGCCCAATTACAAGTAAAGAGATAGACTCAGTCATTAAAAACCTCCCAACTAAGAAGAGTGAAGGATCAGATGGCTTCACAGCTGAATTCTACCAAACATTCCAGAAAGAGCTAACACCAATTCTACTTAAGCTCTTCCAAAAAATAGAAGTAGAAGGAATATTACCTAACTCATTCTATGATGCCAACATTACCCTAATACCAAAACCAAATAAAGATACCACAAGAAAGGAAAATTACAGACCAATTTCTCTAATGAACCTAGATGCTAAAATCCTTAACAAAATACTTGCTAATCGCATTCAACAACATATCAAAAGGATTATACACCATGACCAAGTGGGTTTCATCCCAGGTATGCAAGGATGGTTCAATATAAGAAAATCAATCAATGTAATACACCACATAAACAAACTGAAAGAAAAAAATCACTTGATCATCTCTATAGATGCAGAAAAAGCCTTCGACAAAATACAGCACTCTTTCCTCATAATAACACTACAAAAGATAGGAATAGATGGAAACTTTCTGAAAATGATAAAGGGTATATATGAAAAACCCAAAGCTAACATCATTTTCAACGGTGAAATCCTAAAAGCCTTCCCTCTGAGATCGGGAACAAGACAAGGATGCCCACTATCACCACTCCTATTTAACATTGTCTTAGAAGTACTTGCACGAGCACTGAGACAAGAAAAGGACAGAAAAAGGCATCCAGATTGGAAAAGAAGAAGTAAAAATTTCATTATTTGCAGATGACATGATCCTATACATAGAAAGCCCTGAGAAATCTACAACAAGGCTTCTAGAACTTATAAAGGAGTTCAGTAATGTTGCAGGCTATAAGATCAACGCTCAAAAATCAGTAGCATTTCTGTACACCAATAACGAGGAAACTGAGGAGGAAATCAGGAAAAAAAATACCATTTACAATAGTAAATAAAAGAATCAAATACCTAGGAATAAATTTAACTAAAGATGTAAAGGACTTATATACAGAAAACTACACAACACTGTTAAAGGAAATCAAAGAAGACTTAAATAAATGGAAAAATATTCCCTGTTATTGGATGGGAAGACTAAACATCATCAAGATGTCTATACTACCCAAACTAATCTACAGATTTAATGCAATCTCAATAAAGGTCAACACTATATTTTTTAAGCAACTAGAAAAACTAACCACAAAATATATTTGGAGAGGCAAGAGGCCCCGAATTGCCAAAGATATATTGAAGAAGAAAAATGAAGTTGGAGATATCACATTACCTGACTTTAAAACATAATACAAAGCTACAGTGATCAAAACTGCGTGGTTTTGGCACAAGGATAGACCTACTGACCAATGGAACCGGATTGAGAGTTCTGATATAGATCCTCGCATATACAGTCAACTGATATTTGACAAGACCACGAAACCCACTCAGTTGGGAGAGAGTGGCCTCTTTAACAAGTGGTGCCTGGAGAACTGGATATCCATATCCAAAAGAATGAGAGAAGAATACCATCTCACACATTATACAAAAATCAACTCAAGATGGATCAAAGATCTAAATATAAGAGCCAAAACCATAAAAACCTTGGAAGATAATTTAGGGAAGCATCTACAGGACCTTGTAATAGGAAATGGTTTCATGAACTTCACAGCCAAATCACAAGCTTCAAGAGAAAAAATTGATAAATGGGATTTCCTCAAAATTAAAAACTTCTGCACCTCAAAGGATGTTATTAAGAAAATAAAAAGGCAGCCTACCCAATTGGAAAAAATATTCCGCAACCATATATCTGATAGGACCCTAATATCCTGCATACATAAAGAAATACTACACCTTGAAAATAAAAGAACAAACAGCCCATTTAAAAAAATGGGCAAGTAACCTGAAAAGACACTTCTCCAAGGAAGAAATACAAATGGCTAAAAAGCACATGAAAAAATGCTCAACATCACTTGTTATCAGGGAAATGCAAATCAAAACTACAATGAGATACCATTTTACACCCATCAGAATGGCAGCTATTAAAAAACAGGAGACACTAAATGTTGGAGAGGATGTGGAGGAAAAGGAACACTCATCCACTGCCGGTGGGACTGCAGTATGGTCCAGCCACCGTGGAGGTAAGTTTGGCGGTTCCTCAGAAAACTAGCAATAAATCTTCTGTATGATCCAGCAATTCCACTGCTGGGTATATACTCAGAAGAACTGAAAACAAAAATACAAACAGATATATGCACACCAATGTTCATAGCGGCATTGTTCACCATTGCCAAAAGTTTGAATCAGCCCCTGTGCCCATAAACAGACGAATGGATAAGCGAAATGTGGTACATACATACCATGGAATACTACTTAGCTATAAGAAGGAACAAAGTGCTAACACATGGAATAACGTGGATGAATCTTGAAGACCTTATGTTGAGTGAAGCAAGCCAGGCACTGAAGGATGAACAGTATATGACCTCACTGATCTGAACTGAGGAAAGTGAGCAGGCTCTGAGAACCATTGTCTGAAATATAGGTTAACAATGGAGAGTAAGAGAAGAGCAGGCTTTGAGCCATCACCCATATGGACATAATCTATGGTAAAGGGATAGACTGTGGTTGCATGTTGGGGGATGGGGCAGATGAGTGGTGGTATTCCTGGGTTTGGTGGTGCAGCACTGTGGGGTGGGTGGATTAGGAAGGGCAGGTTCAAATCCCCAGGGCATGTAACTGTGAATCTTGACATTCCATGGGTTGGGAGAGGGGGATATCACGGGCCCTGGGGGGCTGGTGGGAGGGGACAGTCAAGATCTATTGGGTTGTTTGGTGGTCATGGGGAAGGTTTTTCATTACCTTACAGTAATGGACACAGGACATGGTAAATATCATCAAAATTATTAAACTGTATCATCTAAATTGTAAACTATACTGTAAATCACTGACAATGTTTAGTTGCTATATTTTGCTATCTGTATAACAGTTATAACAATGCTAACTACCAAAACAAAAGGGGGGTTTAATATGGGGTGGGAAAGAGGGGGTGGTTTGGTATCCTGGAGTCTCCGGCACTCCGTGTGTGACTTTGCTGTGACCTAAAATTTCTTTGAAAAGTAAATGAAAAATTGGGAGACAATGGGGATTGAGAGGAGGAAGGTGTCATGGCACACCAAACATCCCATAACACACTGATAAAAGGCAGAAAAAAAAAGAAAAGAGAAAGGAAAAAAAAATGAATATATATATATATATTTTTT
>JAKSZT010039514.1:0-10912 GCA_026826555.1 Tolypeutes matacus
TGTGATTTCACTTAAAATCATCTACAAAACACTAGTTTAACCTAACCTACTGTGAATTAATGAGGAAATTCATCTTTGAAATTTAAATAATATACTTGTTTGTTTAGCTGCTTTGCACTCACTTTCAGTCAATATACCAACACTCTGCTTTTTCCTAATGTTACCCCAAATGACTAGTTCCTTTACTCCACAAATGAGAAAAAGATTTGTGTTTTATTTGATGTTTTACATGTGTTTTCATTTACATTGATCTTCAAAACACTACTTTCAGCAAACACGCTGTGAATGCAGGAGGTACTATAATTTTGAATCTTTAGTAAGATAGTTGTTTGGATGCTATGCTCTTGCTTTCACTCACAATGTAAAACCCGGATTTTATGAAATTCTATGCCACCTCTGTAGTTTCTTCACCTTTAAAATCTAAGTAAGATTAGTGTTTTGTTTGGTGCTATGCCTGTGTTTTCACAAAAATCATCTTCAAAACCCTGGTTTAACCGAAAACGCTGTGAATTCAGGAGGAAATTCACCTTTTAAAGTTAGGTAAGATACATGTATTCTTGGCTGCTATGCACTCATTTTCATTCCAGCTGCCAACACTCTGCTCTTTCCTAATGCTACCGCAAAGCTCTAGTTTCTTTACTTTACAAATGTGAAAAAGATTTGTGTTTCATTTGGTTCTTTGCATGTGTTTTCATTTACAATGATCTTCAAAACACGGCTAACACAAACACGCTCTGAATGCAGGAGGCTCTTCAACTTTGAAATGTTTGTAAGATGCTTGTTTTTTTGGCTGCTATGATCTTGCTTTCACTCACAATGTAAAAACCTGGATTTTATGAAATTCTATGCCAACGCAGTAGTTTCTTTACTTTTCAAATCTATGTAAGAGTAGTGTATATTTTTGCGGCTTTGCCTGTGTTTTCACTTAAGAATCATATTCTATACAGTGTTTTAACCTAACATGTTGTGAATCCAGAAGGAAAGTCAGCTCTGAAAGTTAACAAAGATGCTTTTTTGTTTGGCTGCTCTGCATTCACTTTCTTTTTTTTTATTTTTTATTGTGGATAAAAATCAAAATTTTCACAATACATACCAACATTTGCAAAATGATATATAAATGTATATGCATATATGTGCATTTGCTTACAAAAATGTTATTTATGTAGATATATAAATATATTTTAAGAGGTGCTTAGATACCCAAAATATTACATGGAACCCACTGGGATTCCCATGTTGCCCACCTCCCACACCTCACACCACATCCCACACAAATATCTCCCACAAGTGTGGCCCACCACCCTTTATGGACTTACACATCCTGGGGCCTTGCCACCAACCATAGACCACAGTTCACCCCGTAGACAACACTTTCTCCCACACAGTTCTTAGTGGTATGTGCTATTTTAACATGGCCTACATCTGTTGCCACAAAGGTACTCAGGACAACCTCCAAATCACAAATAAGCCCCTGTATTTCAACTGCTCATCCCCTCCCTGCCCCAAAAGTGTCTAGTGGCCACTGGCTCCACCTCATTGTTATAATTTCTTCCATTGCTAGAATCACCATATGTGAACAACAGAATACCATTAAGTCCATTCTAGTCCATAGTTCTTCCCCCAATCCTGAGGGGACTGGGATGGTGATGTCCACTCCACCTCCAAGTGAGAGAGGGCTTATATCCCATGGATATGGTGGGTGGGATGATCCTTCCTGCAGATGCAGGCCCTCTCCATTCCCTGGGATGGCCATTGCCCATTGTTGTCTCCTCGCCAGGTGACTTGAATGAGTCCATTGAGCTGTAGGGTAGGAGTTGTAGCTCCACCGAGATTCCATGCACACCTGGCATATAGGTAGGCCACAGGCTCCAGTCTCTGAAAGTATACCTAAGAACTTCAGCATCACATATAGGTTTGAATAGAAGGGACTGATGAACCATGTGCAGGGAGGACTTATTTGAGTCCAATTCTGTCACTCTCAGGAGCACAGATTCCAAAAGAGAGCCCACTGATAAGGCATCAGTCTCTGGGTCTAACCCCACTTATAGAGGACCTGGATGTCTCCAGAGCTCTCAGGAGCCCCTCTATGTGGGGTGATAGGCACTTAGATGTTCTATGAGCTCCTACTGAGGTGTGCGTAAGAATCACCTCTGGGATGACCTCCTGACTCTCTTTGAAGTCTCTTAGCCACTTGAGCTCATTTGTCTTTACATTTTCCCCCTTTATTCAAGGTCTTTTTACAATTGTGTTGCCAGTTGGCACTTAGTATTAATCCCTCATTGCCAGGGAGGCTCATCCCCGGGAGTCATGTCCCACATTGGGGGGAAGGTAATGCAAACATATGCTGAGTTTGGCTTAGATAGAGGCCACATTTGAGCAACAAAGAGGCTTTCAGGAGGCAACCCTTAGGCACCCCACAACTGCAGGCTAAGTCTCAGTTATAAGAGCAAAGACTCCAAAGGGTAGTCATCAATAAAAAGAACACATCAATGGGTCATCCTCTTTTGACAGACACTGTCCCTGCACTCAGAGGACTATTGCTACTCCCTTGGAGACTGTGGCAGAGCTCTCTAGGCTAGGAATTCAGATTCCCTCATTTGTGGTGTGATTGTCCACCCATCGTGACCATGCTCCATCTTTGAACTTTTGATTGATTTTGTATATCTTTCATGTATATTCGGATAAACTAATTCTCATGAAACCCCCCTCCCAGACACCCCCCACCAATACTCCCCTGCAGTACCCATTATAGCCCTTCTGTGATCCAAATCGTCCATGAACATGTAGTCCATAAAATAATCAAATACACTTACTAGGAAAAAGAAACAAGTATGATAAGCTTACATGCAAGAAACAAACATAAGGAGACGTAGGGGAAAAAATAGAAAAGAAAAGGAAAATAAAACAAATCAAACAAAAAACAAAATGATATAAAATATAATTATCGGATTGGGACATTCAGAAAATGGGCGAAAAGGCAAAGGAAATGCTTTTAAATATATATATATATAAATTCATTCTTTTTTCCTTTCTCTACTTTTTTTCTTTCCTTCCTTTTATCACTGTGTTTTTGGATATCTGGTGTGCCGTGACACCTTCCCCCTCTCAATCCCCATTGTCTCCCAATTTTTCATTTGATTGTTAAAGAAGTTTTAGGTCACAGAAAAGTCACATGCGGAGTGCCGGAGTCTCCCAGATACCAAACCACCCCAACTTCCCCACCACATATTGACCCGCCTTTTTTTTGAATGTTAGCGTTGTTATAACTGTTATACAGATAGCAAAATACAGCAACTAAACATTGTCAATGATTTACAATATAGTTTACAATTTAGATGATACAGTTTAATAATTTTGATGATATTTACCATGTCCTGTGTCCATTACTGTAAAGTAATGAAAAACCTTCCCCATGACCACCAAACACCCCTTAGATTTTGACTGTTCCCTTCCCCCAAGCCCCCTAGGGCCCATGATACCACCCTCTCCCTACCCATGGAATGTCAAGATTCACAGTTACATGCCTGGAGATTTGAACCTGCCGTTCCTAATCCACCCACCCTCCAGTGCTGCACCTCCAAACCTAGGAACACCACCACTCATCTGCCCCATCCCCCAACATGCAACCACACTCTATCCCTTTACCATATATTATGTCCATATGGGTGATGGCTCAAAGCCTGCTCTTCTTTTACTCTCCTTTGTTAACCTATCTTTCAGACAATGGTTCTCAGAGACTGCTCACTTTCCTCAGTTCAGATCAGTGAGGTCATATATTGTTCATCCTTCAGTGCCTGGCTTGCTTCACTCAACATAAGGTCTTCAAGATTCATCCACGCTATTCCATTTGTTAGCACTTTGTTCCTTCTTACAGCTGAGTAATATTCCATTGTATGGATGTGCCACATTTTGCTTATCCATTCGTCTGTTGATGGGCACCGGGGCTGATTCCAACTTTTGGCAATGGTGAACAATGCCGCTATGAACATTGGTGTGCATGTATCTGTTCGTGTTTTTGTTTTCAGTTCATCTGGGTATATACCCAGCAGTGGAATTGCTGGATCATATGGAAGATCTATTGCTAGTTTTCTGAGGAACCGCCAAACTGTCCTCCACAGTGGCTGGAACATACAGCAGTCCCACCAGCAGTGGATGAGGGTTCCTATTCCTCCACATCCTCTCCAACATTTAGTGTCTCCTGTTTTTTTAATAGCTGCCATTCTGATGGGTGTAAGATGGTATCTCATTGTAGTTTTGATTTGCATTTCCCTGATAGCAAGTGATGTTGAGCAGTTTTTCATATGCTTTTTAGCCATTTGTATTTCCTCCTTGGAGAAGTGTCTTTTCAGGTCACTTGCTCATTTTTTAAATGGGTTGTTTGTCCTTTTGTTTTCAAGGTGTAGGATTTCTTTATATATGCAGGATATTAGACTCCTATCAGATATATGGTTGTCGAATATTTTTTACCATTGGGTAGACTGCATTTTTATTTTCTTAATAACATCCTTTGAGGTGCAGAAGTTTTTAATTTTGAGGAGATCCCGTTTATAAATTTTTTCTCTTGCTACTCGTGCTTTGGCTGTGAAATTCATGAATCCATTTCCTATTACAAGGTCCTGTAGATGCTTCCCTACATTATATTCCAAGGTTTTTATGGTTTTGGCTCTTATATTTAGATATTTGATCCACCTTGAGTTGATTTTTGTATAAGGTGTGAGATGGTATTCTTCTCTCATCCTTTTGGATATGGATATCCAGTTCTCCAAGCACCAATTGTTAAAGAGGCCACTCTCTCCCAACTGAGTGGGATTTGTGACCTTTTCAAATATCAGATGATTATATATGCGAGGATCTATATCAGAACTCTCAGTTCGGTTCCAAGGTCGGTAGGTCTATCCTTGTGCCAATACCCCACAGTTTTGATCACTGTAGCTTTGTAATATGTTTTAATATCAGGTAATGTGATACCTCCAACTTCATTTTTCTTTTTCAATATATCTTTGTCAATTCGGGGCCACTTGCCTCTCCAAATATATTTTGTGGTTAGTTTTTCCAGTTCCTTAAAAAATAGAGTATTGACATTTATTGGGATTGCAATATATCTGTAGATTAGTTTGTGTAGAATAGAAATCTTTATGATGTTTAGTCTTCCTATCCTTGAACAGGGAATATTTTTCCATTTATTTAAGTCTTCTTTGATTTCCTTTAACAGTGTTCTGTAGTTTTCTGTATATAAGTCCTTTACACCTTTAGTTAAATTTATTCCTAGGTATTTGATTCTTTTATTTACTATTGTAAATGGTATTTTATTCCTGATTTCCTCCTCAGTTTGCTCGTTACTGGTGTACAGAAATTCTACTGATTTTTGAGCGTTGATCTTATAGCCTGCAACATTACTGAACTCCTTTATAAATTCTAGAAGCCTTGTTGTAGATTTATCAGGGCTTTCTATGTATAGGATCATGTCATCTGCAAATAATGAAATTTTTACTTCTTCTTTTCCAATCTGAATGCCTTTTATGTCCTTTTCTTGTCTCAGTGCTCGTGCAATTACTTCTAAGACAATGTTAAATTGGAGTGGTGATAGGGGGCATCCTTGTCTTGTTCTCGATCTCAGAGAGAAGGCTTTTAGGATTTCACAATTGAAATGATGTTAGGTTTGGGTTTTTCATATATACACTTTTTCATTGTCAGAAAGTTTCCATCTATTCCTATCTTTTGTAGTGTTTTTATGAGAAAAGACTGCTGTATTTTATCGAATGCTTTTTCTGCATCTATTGAGATGATCATGTGATTTTTTTCTTTCAGTCAGTTTATGTGATGTATTACATTGATTGATTTTCTTATATTGAACCATCCTTGCGTACCTGGGATGAAACCCACTTGGTCATGGTGTATAACCCTTTTGATATGTTGTTGAATACGATTAGCAAGTATTTTGTTAAGGAGTTTAGCATCTATGTTCATTAGAGAAATTGTTCTGTAATTTTCATTTCTTGTGGCATCTTTATTTGGTTTTGGTATTTGGGTAATGTTGGCTTCATAGAATGAGTTCGGTAATATTCCTTCTACTTCTATTTTTAGAAGAGGTTAAGTAGAATTGGTGTTAGCTCTTTCCGGAATGTTTGGTAGCATTCAGCTGTGAAGCCATCTGGTCCTGGAATCTTCTTAGTTGGGAGGTTTTTAATGACTGAGTCTATCTCTTTACTTGTAATTGGACTGTTGAGTTCGTCTATTTCTTCTTTCATCAATTTTGGCTGTTTGTGGTTTTCTAGAAACTTGTCCATTTCCTCTAAATTGTCATTCTTGTTGGCATATAATTTTTCAAAGTATCCTCTTATGATACTCTTTATTTCTGTGGGGTCAGTAGAGACATCAACTTGCTCATTCTTTATTTTATGTATTTGCATCTGTTCTCTCTTTTTCTTTATGTCTGTATAGTCTGGATAAGGGTTTGTCAATTTTGTTGATATTCTTGAAGAACCAGATTTTGGTTTTGTTTATTGTTTCCAGTGCTTTCTTATTCTCTATTTCATATAGTTCTGCTCTAATCTTTGTTATTTCCTGCTTTCTACTTCCTTTAGGTTTAGTTTGTTGTTGTTTTTCCAATTCCTCCAAGTGTGAAGTTAGGTCTTCAGTTTTAGCTCTTTCTTCTTTTTTTATATATGAATTTATGGCTATAACTTCCCTCTCAGGACTGCTTTCGCTGCATCTCATTGGTTTTGATATATTGTGTTGTCGTCTTCATTAGTTTCAAGGTAGTTACTGATTTCTTTTGAAATTTCCTCTTTGACCCACTGTTTGTCTAAGAGTGCGTTGTTTAACTTCCATATCCTTGTGCCTAACCTGTTTCTCCAGCCCTTAGTGATTTCCAACTTCATTCCGTTGTGGTCAGAGAAATTACTTTGTATAATCTCAATCTTTCTGAATTCATTTAGTGTTGTTCTGTGGCCTGGCATGTGGTCTATTTTGGACTATGTTGCATGTGCACTCAAGAAGAATGTAAATCCTGATGTATTTGGGTGTACTGTTCTGTATATGTCTATTAAGTCCAAATCTTCTAATGTATTGTTGAGTGCCTTAGTTTCTTTATTGATTCTCTGCCCAGATGTTCTGACTACTGATGACAGTGGTGTGTGAAGTCCCCTGCTATAAGTGTAGAGGAATTTATTTCTCCTCTTAGTTTTTCCAGAGTTTGCCGCATGTATTTTGAGGCACCACGATTAGGTGCGTAAATGTTGATGATTATTCTCTCTTCTTGAGAGATTACTCCTTTTCCTAATATGTAGTGTCCATCTTTGTCTCTTACAATAGTTTTGCATTTAAAGTCTATTTTATCTGATATTAGAATAGCTACTCCTGCCCTTTTTTGGCTATTGTTAGCTTATAAAATCTTTTTCCAGCCATTCACTTTCAGTCCCCTTGAATCCCTGGGCCGAAGGTGGGTTTCTTGTAGACAGCATATAGATGGATCATATTTTCTTATCCATTCTGCCAATCTGTGGATTTTGATTGGTGAATTTAATCCATTAACGTTCAGTGTTATTACTCATAACGAATTTCTTACTTCAGCCTTTTTTTCCTTGGGACAATGTATGTCATATGTTGTTTTGTTTCTCTTTTTGATATTTTCAGTTGTTTTTAAGCTCTCCTCCAAATCTCTCTCCTTTGTTTTTTCCTTTCAACTTATAGAGATTCCTTTAGTATTTCTTGAAATGCTGGTTTCTTCTTGACATACTCTCTTAATTGCTGTTTATCTGTGAATATTTTGAGCTCTCCCTCATTTTTTTTTTTAAAGATTTTATTTATGTATTCATTTATCCCCCCCTTGCTGCTTGTGCTCGCTGGGTCAGCTAACCACGCCGTGCGGGCAGGCCTGCCTTCACCAGGAGGCCCCGGGAACCGAACCCGGGGCCTCCCATATGGTAAACGGGAGCCCTACTGATTGAGCCACAGCCGCTTCCCCTCTCCATCATTTTTGAATGCCAATTTTGCTGGATAGAGAATTCGTGGCTGGAAGTTTTTTTCTTTTAGTGTTTTGACTATGTCATACCACTGTCTTCTTGCCTCCATGGTTTCAGCTGAGAAATCAGCACTTAATCTTATTGTGCTTCCCTTGTATGTGATGGTTCTCTTTTCTCTTGCTGCCTTGAGTATTTTCTCTTTGTCTTGCACGTTGGACTTTTTGACAAGTATATGTCTTGGAATTGGCCTGTTGGGATTTATACTATTTGGGGTGCGCTGTGCTTCCTGGATCTGCACATCCATCTCTCTCTAAAGAGTTCGAAAATTTTCAGCCATAATTTCCTTCAACACTCCTTCTGTTCCCTTTCCCTTCTCTCCTCCTTCTGGGATGCCCATAATGCGTATATTTGGTGTTTTGTATTATCGGTTAATTCCCTAAGACCATGCTGATTTTTTCTATCTTTTTGTCTATCTTTTCTACAATCACTTTGATTTCAACTGTATTGTCTTCCATATCACTAATTCTTTCCTCTGCCTGTTCAAATCTACTGCCATGTGTGTCCAGCGTCTTTTTCATTTCTTGGCTTTTGCCTTTCTTCACCATCATATCCATTACCTTTTTAGGTGTGTTAGCTGTTTCTTCAGTATGTTATCTCAGTGTCTTCTTTATATCCTTAATCTCTTCCTTCAGTTCTTTAAGTTGCTCATGATATTTGTTTGGATAGCTTTGATTAGTTGTTCGATGTTCTGCATTGCTTCCTGGTTTTTATTTTGTGCATTGGATTGGTCCATGTTTTCCAGTTTCTCAGAGTCATTTGTATTTTTCTGTTGCCCTCTGGTCATCATATTATCTTGATGGGTTTGTTCAGTTGATTAGCTTTTCTCTATGCTCTAGAATTTTATTTAGCAGTTGGTTCTGTGTGTGGGTTAAGTATTCTCTTTTGCAGTTTTTCTTCTTATTTTATTTCCTTGCTTCTTTCTATGTTCGATTGAAGGCAAATGTTAGGGCCAGAGGAATCAAAAGATGTAAGCAAGGCAGAAGGATAATAGAAATATTGATAAAAGTTAGAAGAGGGGCAAAGTGAGACTTAATGAGATGAATATTAAAGTTGTGTAGGCAGTGTAGAGTACTAGGAAAAAATATGGAGTTCCTACAATGGACTGGGAAAACAAATGGAGAAATGTATATATAGTGATTTAGAAGGCTAGAGTTATGAAGAGGGAGAGGAATAGTAAAGAAAGGTCTGAAAGGAAAAAATTAATACTATGAAAAAAAAAAAAAAGAAGAAGAAAGCAAAATAGAAATTGACACCCTTAAGTTGTGGGCCTATGAAAAAATGTTGTCTCTAAGAGCCACAACAGAAAACAGAAGGCAGTAAGATGCAGGAATGATAAGCGATAGTTTGTAATACAGAATCTATATATAGAGCGAGTGGGAAATTACTGTAAAAGAAGCCCAGCAAAGAAGCGACAAGCTGGCAGCACCTTTAAAAAAAATAGAAGGAAAAAGGAAGGAGGGAGGAAAGAGGAAATAATAGCAAGAGACCAGAAATAAACAGAGAGAAACCAAAGATCCACACAGGCAAGCAGTCAAACAGAGCTAAGGGGGTTCAATAATTCCCCTAGGATCCACGTGGATTCTTCCTGCCTACTTGTGTTTATCAATCAATTTCCCCACAGGGTTCTATATGTGGGTCCTGAAGCAGCTTTTAGCCATTAAACTAAATAAAAAGAATTTATTTTTGATTTGTTGAGGTGACGTCACTTTTTTTTTTAATTTTTACTTTTTTAGCCAAACGCAGGATCCAAAATAATTCCTCCTCTAGGCCAACCCCCTTACGGAAAGGACCCTACCTGGGCCCATTTAAATTAATCAAGCACGTCCCACTTTCCGGACTCCCCAGGTTAGCTGTAGCTCTGTTGTTAGTCAGTGAGGAATGCTAAAGACAGTGGATTCCGCCTCTTCTGGAGCCGAGCTCCAGCATCACCGGGAGGCTCAGTAAATCAGTTTGAGTGCAGATTCGTGTCTGCTCTCAGCCTAATGCTGCTTCAGGTCGGCTTATCTGCTCCCCAAAGCTATGGGGCAGTACAGGCAGCCAGATCGATGTCTAAAAATATAAAATACCTTTCCCTGTCTTCCAACAGAACCCTCCCTTTTTGGGAAGTGTCCCTTCTTCCTGGCTCTGCAGCAGCCCGGGTCTTATCCCTGGGTAGCTAGGGAAATCAGCTCTGTTCCCTGACCAAAATCCTCCCTCTGGTTCACCGGGTGCTGATTAGCTCGTTTGTTCTGTTCACACAAATTCCAAGGGGAGCCAGGCAGCCAGATCCCCAGAAAATAAAACTTTTTTGCCCTGCTCGTGGCTCCAGATGGCCGTTTTATTTTATTTTATTTTTCCTCCCTAACCGCGGGGCTCAGCCATCTGTGTCAAATCCCACCAGGAGCCTTAAAACTCACGAATCTCTACCCTTCCATCCACGCCGTTGATCCGCGTAGATATATGTCCCAAGCTTCTCACTCCATGCGTGCACAGCACAGACCCCTAGGCAGGACCCCGTCCACAATCAGCATTGCTCTGGGAGTTTGCAGTGTGTGCCCTCCTACACTAACGCCATCTTGGCCTCCTCCCCTCTGCACTCACTTTCAAGCAGTATGCCAACACTCTGCTTTTTCCTAATTCTATGCCAAAGCACTAATTTCTTTACTTCACAAATCTGAAAAAAATTTGTGTTTCATTTGGTTATTTGCATGTGTTTTCATTTACAATGATCTTCAAAACACTGCTTTCACCAAACACACTGTGAATGCAGGAGTCACTTCCATTTTGAAAGGTTAATAAGATACTTGTTTGTTTTCCTGTTATGCTCTTGCTTTCACTCACAATGTAAAACCCGGATTTTACAAATTCTATGCCACCACATTAGTTTCTTCATCTTTCAAATCTAAGTA
>JAKSZT010039514.1:17220-27416 GCA_026826555.1 Tolypeutes matacus
AAATGCCAAATCTCAAATACAAGAGGTTTCCTACTAAAAAGAAACCGTATGCATGCAAGGCATGTGAAAAAGCCTTTAGCTACAAATCATACCTCACAGAACTCCTCCAATTTCTGATTATTGGTGTACAGAAATGCTACTGATTTTTGAGCATTGATCTTATAGCCTGCAACATTACTGAAATCCTTTATAAATTCCAGAAGCTTTGTTGTAGCTTTCTCTGGGCTTTCTATGTATAGGATCATGTTTTCTGCAATAAATGAAATTTTAAATTTTCTTTTCCAATCTGGATGATTTTTATATACTTTTCTTGAATCAGTGCTAGAGCAAGAACTTCTAAGACAATGTTAAATAAGAGTGGTGATAGTGAGCATCCTTGTATTTTTCCCGATCTCAGAGGGAAGGATTTTAGGATTTCACCATTGAAGATGAGTTAGTTTTGGGTTTTTCATATATACCCTTTATCATATTCTGAAAATTTCCTTCTATTCCTATCTGTTGCAGGGTTTTTATCAAGAAAGTGTTCTGTAATTTTTTAATGCTTTTTTTGCATCTATAGAGATGATCATGTGTTTTTTTTCCCTAGCATTGATTGATTTTCTTTTATTGAACAATCCTTGCAATTTTGGGATGAAACCCACTTTGTGTATAATCCTTTTGACATGTTGTTGAATGCTATTATATGTATTTTGTTGAGGATTTTCGCATCTAGGTTCATTAGAGAAATTGATCTGTAATTTTCCTTTCTAGTGGTATCTTTGGTTTTGGTATTAGGGTAATGTTGGAATTGTAGAATGAGTTAGGCAATATTCCTTCTATTTCTCTTCTTCAGAAGAGCTTAAGTAGATTTACCATTAGCTCTTTCTGGAATGTTTGAAATAATTCAACCGTGAAGCCCTCTGGTCCTGGGCTTTTTTTAGTTGGGAGGTTTTTGATGACTGAGTCTCTCTTTACTGTTGTTGGACTGTTAAATTAATCAATTCCTTAATTCATCAATGTTTGCTGTTTGTGAGTTTCTAGAAACTTGTACATTTCCTCTAAATTATCATTCTTGTTGGTATATAATTTTTCAAAGTATGCTGTTATGATGCTCTTCATTTCTGTGGGGTCAGTAACGTTATCCCCTTCCTCATTCCTTATTTTGTGTATTTGCATCTGTTCTCTGTTTTTCTTTGTTAGTCTGGCTGGCTGAGGGTTTGTCAATTTTATTGATATTCTCAAGAACCAGCTTTTGGTTTTGTTTATTTTTTCTAGTGCTTTCTTATTCTCTATTTCATTTAGTTCTGTTCTAATCTTTGTTATTTCCTTCATTCTGCTTCCTTCAGATTTAGTTTGTTGTTGTTTTTCCAGTTCCTCCAGGTGTGCAGTTAGCCCTTCAATTTTAGCTCTTTCTTCTTTTTTAATATAGGTATTTATGGCTATGAACCTCCATCTCAGGAAAGCTTTGGCTGCATCCCATAGGTTTTGATATGTTGTGTTGTCATTTTCATTAATTTCAAGGTAGTTAATGGTTTCATTTGAGATTTCCTTGTTGACACACTGTTTGTCTAAGTGTGTGTTGTTTAACTTCCATATCCTTGTGCCTAACCTGTTTCTATGGCCCTTAGGGATTTCCAATTTAATTCCATTGTCATCAGAGAAATTACTTTGTATAATCTCAATCTTTCTGAATTCATTGAGAGTTGTTCAGTGGCTGAGCATATGGTCTATCATGAAGTATGATTCATGTGCACTCGAGAAGAATGTAAATCCTGATGTATTTGGTTTTATTGTTCTGTATATTTCTATTAAGACCACGTCCTCTAATGTATTGCTGAGAGTCTTTGTTTCTTTGTTGATTCTCTGTCCAGATGTTCTGTCTAATGATGGTAATGGTGTATGAAAGTCCACTGCTATAATTGTAGAGGCATTTGTTTCTCCACTTAGATTTTGAGAGTTTGTGTCATGAATTTTGACGCACCCTGTTTAGGTGTGTAAATGTTTGTGATTGTTCTGTCTTCTTGAGAGACTACCCCATTTGCTAATATATAGTGTCCATCTTTGTCTCTTACAATAGTTTTGCATTTAATGTCTATTTTGTCTGATATTAGAATAGCTAGTCCTGCACATTTATGGCTATTGTTAGCTTGTATAATTGTTTTCCAGCCATTTACTTTCAACCTCCTTGAATCACTGGGTCGAAGGGGGGTTTCATGTAGACAGCATATAGATGGATGATATTTCTTTAACCATTCTGCCAATCTGTGTCTCTTAAGTGGTGGATTTAATCCATTAACATTCAGTGTTATTACTTGCAATGAATTTCTTATTTCAGCCATATTTTCTCTGGATTAATATATGTCATATGTTGTTTTGTTTCAGTTTTTGTCCTTTTAGTTTTTTTTTAAATTTTTTATTTATTTTTATTGTGGGTAAAAATCAAAATTCTCACAATGCATACAAACATTTGTAAAATGATATATAAATATACATGCATATATGTGTATTTGCTTACAAAAATGTTATATATACACATATATTTTAAGAGGTGCTTAGATTACCCAAAATATTACATGGAACCCACTGGGATTCCCATGTTGCTCACCTCCCACACCTCCCACCACCTCCCACACGAACATCTCCCACAAGTGTGGCCCACCAACCTCAATGAACTTACACATCCTGGAGCCTTGCCACCAACCATAGAACACAGTTCACACCCTAGACCACACTCTCTCCCACTCAGTTCTGAATGGTGTCCTAACTCTTCATTTTTCCTTTCAACTTGTAGAACTTACTTTAGTATTCCTTGAAATGTCAGTTTCTTATTGATATACTCCCTTAATTTCTGTTTATCTGTGAATATTTGAACTTCCCATCATTTTTGAATGTCATTTTGCTGGATACAGAATTCGTGGCTGGAAGATTTTTTATTTTAATATTCTGATTATGTCAAACCACTGTCTTCTTTCCTCCATGGTTTCAGAGGAGAAATCAGCACTTATCGTATTGTGCATCCCCTGTATGTGATGATTCTCTTTTCTCATGCTGCCTTGAGTATTTTCTCTTTGTCTTGAGCCTTGGACATTTTGATAAGTATATATCTTGGAGTTGGCCTGTTGGGATTTATCCTGTTAGAGGTGCACTTTGCTTCTTGGATGTGCACATCCATCTCTCACAATAGGTTGGGAAGTTTTCAACAATTATTTCCTTCAACATGCCTTCTGTTCGCTTTCCATTCTCTTCTCCTTCTCGGTTGCCCATAATGCAAATGTTTGTGTATTTTTTTTGTCAGTTAAATCCTTGAGTACCTGCTGGATTTTTAATATTTTTTGTCTATCTGTTCTACTATCTGTTTGATTTCAACTGGATTGTCTTCCACATCACTAATTCTTTCTTCTGCCTGTTCAGATCTGCTGTTATGTGAATCCAGCATGCTTTCAATTTCTTGGATTTCACCATTGATCACCATCATATCTGTTATCTTTTTGTGTATGTTTACAATTTCTTCAGTATGTCCTCCCTGTGTCTTCTTTATATCCTTAATCTCTTCCTTCACTTCATTAAGTTGGCTCATGGTATTTGTTTGGGAATCTTTGATTAGTGGTTTGATGTTCTGCATATATTCCTGGTTTTTGGCTTGTTCATTGCAGTGGTCCATATCTTCCTGTTTCTCAGTGTGTTTTTTAATTTTTCATTGCTCTCTAGTCACCATTTTATCTTGCTGTGTTTATTCAGTTGATTAGCTTCTCTCACTCTTCTCATGTTTTATTTGTCTGTGTGTTGTTTTCTCTTTGACTCTTTTTCTTCTTATTTTGTTTCCTTGCTTCTTTCTATGTAAACTTGAAGGCAAATAATTAGGGCCAGAGGGATTGAAAGATGTGAGAAAGGAAGAAGGATAATAGTAATATTGATAAAAATTAGAAGAGGGCCCAAATAGGACATAGTGAAATGAATATTTAACTTGTGTAGGCAGTGAAGAGTAATAGGAAAAAAGGTAGAGTACCTACAATGACATGGGAAACCAAGTAGAGGAATATATATGTAATGATTAAAATGCTAGCATGATGAGGAGGGAGAGAAAGAGTAAAGAAAATTCTAAAAGGAAAAAGCTAATATTAATAAAGTAAGAAGTAAACAAAATAGATAGAATAGAAGTTGGCACCCTTAACTTTGGGCTAATCAAAAAGCATGGTGTCTAAGAACGGCAACAGAAACAGAAGGCAGAGAGATGAAGGAAGGATAAGAGATAGCTTGGGATACAATATCAATATAGACAGAGAAGGGGAAATCTGTGAAGAAGAAGAACAGCAAAGAAGAGGTAAGCTAGCAGCACCTAATTTTTTTTTAAAATTGACAGAAAACAGAAAGGGGGGAGGAAAGACGAAAGAAAAGCAAGAGACAACAAATAAAAAGAGAAAAACCAAACAAACGCACCAGCAAGCAGTCAAACAAAGCTAAGGAGGAAGTGTTCCCTCTAGGGTCCTTGCACATCCTCGCAGCCTGCTTGTGTTTATTAATTTCCCTTCCAGGTTCTCTCTGCAGGTTTTGAGGCAGATTTTCGGTATTAAACTGAATTAAGAACAGAAATTCATTTTTTAAAGTGACTTTCTTCTTTTTTGTGTGTGATGTAAGGGAACCAAAAGATGTCCTTTCCTAAATCACCCCCTTCACTGAGTGGACCCTAAATAATCTCGTGAAAACTAATCAAGCTCTTCCGACTTCCTTGCCTCCCCAGGGGATTGAAGCTATGATGCTTGTCAGGGCAGAGCGATAAAATTGCTTAATTCCACCCACTCTGGGGCCAAAGTGCCCCAAGACTGGAGAAGGTGAATGTAGAACTGTCAGCAGGTGGCTGGGTAAATCAGGTTTCCTCAGCAGATTCCCTTCTACCCTCAGCCTGGCACTGTTTCAATCCAGCTTATCTGATCCCCAAAGCAATGAGGTGGTCCTGGCATCCAAATCCACAGAATTAAACCCCTCTGCACCTCTGTCAGAGCCTTCCCTCCCTGAGAGTATGCTGCCTCAAACAGGGAGCATGGGTCATGGTTGCAAGATTCATGGTTGAAAACAGGTAGTGCCCTGTGGGTGGGGCTCAGCCATCTGTGTTAACCACCACAGGCAGTCTCAAAAGTCAAGAATCTCCAACGATCTCTCCACACTGTCAGTCTCCTCAGTGTTAAGTAAACCAAGCTTCTCACTCCGTGCACCCACAGCACAGAACCTTGGGCAGGACACCACCCACAATCAGCCATCCCCAGAGAGCTAGTCAGTGAGTATCCTCTTAAACCAATGCCAACTTGCCTCTCTCCTGTAGCATTTTCTTATTAGGCACCTCAATGATTTATATTTTTTTCAGTTTCTTAATCTGATTCTGATGAGGATTCAAGTTTAAAGGCCACAGACTCCAGTCTACTGCTTTCTACTTAACTCCAATTTTCCTTATTATTTGAAATCAGAAATGATCCTTTCATAATAAGATGATAGACTTCTAATCTCAAGTATTTTAAGAAGTTAGAAAATTTACTTATATTTTTAAGTTGTACTCCAATATTTTTCTCATATGTGGTTGGGTGTAGGATGGATGAAACTAGAGAATGCATGTATTTTCAACAGAAATGTGGCCCCAAAAAGAATCTGCCAATGCAGATAATTCTGATGAAAGAGGAATGGTGGTTGAGGCTAGAGAAGGAATTTTACTGTTTGCCATAACAGATATAAATTATTTTTCTACTCTTTGCATGGATAATCTCATTATAATTTAAAAGAAATTATGATTATAGTACACAATGAATTCATACAAATTGGTTGAATTGAAGATATCTGCCAGCTTACTTGGGTGTCATTCCCACTCACAATTTGCAAATACAGTCGCCCATAAAGGAAAACTGCTCTCTCTCCTGGGCTCCCTCCCACACTGCCTGGATGGGTGGAGGCCACCCTCAGCAAGAGTTAGCACATAACATGAGGAGCATGGATGCAACCATGTGAAGGCCACACTGATCTCTACACATGCCTGGTTAATACCATAGTAGAAGACAGTCTTCCTGCTGCTTACTCCCAATGAAGACCGGCCAGAGTGACTCACATCACTAACTGAGGCTGTGAGTGCTTAGCAGGGCTTTCTACCTGTCCTCCTTTGTGGATCCAGAACCTATGATGATGGTTTTCATTGGGGTTGTGAGAGTTTGGTTCCAAAAAAGGACATTCCCTCTCTGGATTTGGGGAACTGCAGTAAATACGTGTTACATTCCAGCCTCTTCAGTTGTTCATCAGCTTTTTCCCATCCAACCCCTCCATTCTCCTCTGGGATTGAAGGAGCATGCATCATTTCTACACTGTTAAAATATTTTGAAATTTTAATATTTTATTAGTCTGAGAAATAACTGTCATCGGAACCCTCTGAGGTTTTCTGAAAACATTGCACTCTCTCATAACCTCACTTCTATTCTTGTCAGCCCTAGGTCCCAGAACTTTCTGGGATTTCTATACTATTCATTAGGGTCACTGTCCTAATGATGCTCATTATGGTGATGTTACTGCTGTAACCAATGCTGTAATGTGAATTTTGACATTTCCTTCCTGTCACCAACAGGTTTCATCTTGGCATTGCTCTTTCTTTAGGTGCCCCAAGATTGGAGAAGGTGAATGTAGAACTGGAAGCCGGAGACAAGAGCCTGTGCCTGAGAACCAGGAGGGGTACAGTAAAGCAGCCTCCTCAGAGGGGCAAAGCTGGAGGCCAAGGGAAGGAGGGAATGGTAAAAGGAACAGTAGCAGGGAGTCTCCTCCCTGTGCCCTGACTCCTCTGTGACCAGACCCCAGGTCCCATGCTTTTTATCTCACCCTGCACACCTGAGACAGGTACATCATACTGGGGCATCTGTGACTTTATACTAGTCCCCAAACCATGTGACTCCCCTGCCTGACTCCTTGTCTTGCAGGACATGCTTACCAAGAGCACTTCCTCCTCCATCTCAACAGAACTCTTTCCTGCATTGTCATCGAAAATGCTGTCTTAAGAAGGGTCAGCTGCTGCTGCACTACTTTCAAGGCAAAATGTTTGGCCTGTCTGTCTCTCTCTGCCTTCTCTTCCAAACACACTTTCTCCCAGAACTCAGCAGTGAGCCATCAGACAAAATTGCTCACACATCTCCCTTCTCCTCTGGCCTGGATGTCTTCAGCTTCAAGCTGCTCCATGACTCCAGCCTCTGGCCTCTCCCTCAACCTCTCAGCGATTTTGTGTCTCTCCACAGCTGTAGGAGATACTGGAGCCCTCTCCCAAATGGCAGGATAAACATGGAAGCACTTGTTTTCTCTGTTTTCCTGTACGTAAGATTTCAGCACAATGATTGGGGTCCTTAATGGTGCCTGAAATCTAATCAGAGATTCTTAAATAAACTAAAGCAATCTAAAACTCATTGTCTTCATTCTTTTTTCCTTACATATATTCCCTCTTGTTTAGGTAAGCATGATGCAAATTCCTTCCAAGTGAAGTTACATTCATAAAAGTGTTATTTTGTGGAAACAATGCTTGTGCTCACAGAAAAGATTTTCCCAACTTTTTTACAGTCTCTTCCTTCATCATAAGTCTTTACTGTTGTGGAAGTGGATATAGCTTCACTCAAAAGCCTTTTGTTTGTGGTTCTTTCTGTTTCTTAAAGTCCTATGATTCTTCAT
Organism: Tolypeutes matacus; assembly: GCA_026826555.1. Classification (NCBI taxonomy): domain Eukaryota; kingdom Metazoa; phylum Chordata; class Mammalia; order Cingulata; family Chlamyphoridae; genus Tolypeutes; species Tolypeutes matacus. Next base: position 24,877 of record JAKSZT010039514.1, read on the forward strand.
GGTTTGTGGGGTGCACCAAAAACAGTATTTAGAGGGAAATTTATAGCATTGAATGCATTCATTAGAAAAGAGGATATATCCAATATCAATCATCTAAGTGTCCAATTTGGGAAGTGCAATAATATCTCATTTTATTTGTTCTATCATTCTTGTCTCTTCTTGCATCAAATGAGCATCACATTCAGTTTGGTGACTTTATAACTAGGAAATGCTGAAGTGATACAGTACTTGATTAATGAAGTGGACAAAACAACACCTCATAAATCAACCCTAGAACATTTTGGCTTCTGAAATATAAGAAAGGTACAGCTTCCAAAGATTCATGAGTAAGGTGGCCCCAGAACAAAGGAGAAAATGGCAACCCAGGAAATCATGAACAGTTTGTTTTGGACTATTTTTATTCAATTATTTTCTCACTATTTATTTAGATGAGATGTACTATTTAATTTTCTGTAAAGTTTACAGTGGAAATTAAAACACTTTTGCTTGCCTTCCCAAATCTGCACTTATGTTTTGTTATTGACTTGCCAAATTATATTTTTTAAAACATTTCTATCCTCTATTATTCAGCCAAAGGGTGCAGATGCAAAATACCAGAAAGTAAAGAAACTGGTGGTTTGGGGAAGCAATAGGAAAAAGCAGAGTGTTGGCATATTGAGTGAAGGCGAGTGCATAGCAGCAAAACAAACAAGTGTCTTACTTAACTTTCAAAGGTGAATTTCCTCCTGGATTCCCAGCGTATTAGGTTAAACCAGTGTTTTAAAGATGATTTTAAGTGAAAATACAGGTATAGCACCGAATAAAATTCTAAACTTACTTAGATTTGAAAGTTGAAGAAACTAATGTGGTGGCATAGAATTTCGTAAAATATGGGTTTCACAATTTGAGTGAAAGCAAGATCATAGCAGCCAAACACACAAGTATCTTATTAACCTTTCAAAATGGAAGTGCCTCCTGCATTCACAGTGTGTTTGGTGAAAGCAGTGTTTTGAAGATCATTGTAAATGAAAACATGGGCAAAGTCACAAATAAAACAAAAAATCTTTTTCAGATTTTTTAAGTGAAGTTACTACTGCATTAGCGTAGCATTAGGAAAAAGCAAAGTGTTGGCATACTGAGTGAAAACTGAGTGCATAGCAGCCAAACAAACAGTATCTTACTTACATTTCAAACTGGATGTAAGTCCTGCTTTCACAGAGTTAGTTGAAACCAGTGCCTTGGAGATGATTTTAAGTGAAAACACTTGCAAAGCAGCCAACAAAACCAGTTTATTTATTTGTATTCCAAAGTGAAGTAGTGACTGCATTCACTGGGCATTATTGTTGAGTAGTATTTTGAAGTTGATTCTAAGTGAATACACATGCATGGAAGCCAAAGAAAGAAACTTACTTAGATTTCCAAATGAAGAGCCTACCTCATTGGCATAGTAGATGTAGGGTTTTGAAATATTGGGTGAAAGCAAGTGTATAACAGACAAAGAAACAAGTATCTTACTTGATTTTCAAAGCTGAATTTCCTCCTGAATTCATAGCATGGTAGGTTAAACCAGTTTTGTGATGATGACTTTCAGTGAAAACACAGGAATAGCAGAAAAGAAACACTAATCTTACTTACATTTCAAAAGTGAAGAAACAACGGCATTGGCATAGAATTTTGTAAAATCTGGGTTATACATTGTGAATGTAAGCAAGAGTGCAGCAGCCAAATAAACAAGTATCTTACTAACATTTCAAAGTTGAAGTACCTCCTGCAGTCACAGCGACTTTGGAGAAAGCAGAGTGTTGAAGATCATTGTAAATGAAAACACATGCAAATAACCAAAATGAAACACAAATCTTTTTTCAGATTTGTGAAGTAAAGAAATTAGTGCTTTGGCATAGTACTGAGTGAAAGCGAGTGCGTAGCAGCCAAACAATATATTACTTCACTTTCAAAAGTGAATTTCCTCCTGAATTCACAGCATTTTAGGTAAAATCACTGTTTGAAGATGATTTTAAGTGAAAACACACGCATAGCACCAAACAAAACATTAATTGTACTTAGATCTGAAAGGTGAAGAAACAACTGCAGGGGCATAGTTTCATAAAATCCGGGTTTTCACATTGTGAGCAAAGGCAAAAGCATAGCAGCCAAACAAACAAGTATCTTATTAATGTTTCAAAGTTGAAGTACACCCTGCATTCACAATGTTTGGTGAAAGCAGTATTTTGAAGAATAATGTAAATCAAAACAAAAGCAAAGCACAAAATGAAACACAAATCTTTTTCACATTTTGTGAAGTAAAGAAACTGGTGGTTTGGGGCACCATTAGGAAAAAGCAGAGTGTTTGCATACTGAGTGAAGGTGAGTGCATAGCAGCGAAAAAAACAAGTGTTTTACTTAACTTTCAAAGGTGAATTTCCTCCTTGATTCACAGTGTGTTAGGTCAAACCAGTGTTTTGAAGATGATTTTAAGTGAAAATAGAGGTATAGCACTGAACAAAATTCTAAACTTACTTAGATTTGAAAGATGAAGAAACTAATGTGGTGGCATAGAATTT
>JAKSZT010039514.1:33831-46486 GCA_026826555.1 Tolypeutes matacus
AATTCCACTGCTGGGTATATACCCAGATGAACTGAAAACAAAAACGCAAACAGATACATGCACACCCATGTTCATAGCGGCATTGTTCACCATTGCCAAAAGTTGGAATCAGCCCCGGTGCCCATCAACAGACGAATGGAGAAGCAAAATGTGGTACATCCATACAATGGAATATTACTCAGCTGTAAGAAGGAACAAAGTGCTAACACATGGAATAGCGTGGATGAATCTTGAAGACCTTATGTTGAGTGAAGCAAGCCAGGTATTGAAGGATGAACAGTATATGACCTCACTTATCTTAACTGAGGAAAGTGAGCAGTCTCTGAGAACCATTGTCTGAACGTTAGGTTAACAAAGTAGAGTAAGAGAATAGCAAGCTTTGAGCCCTCACCCATATGGACATAATCTATGGTAAAGGGATAGAGTGTGGTTGCATGTTGTGGGATGGGGCAGATGAGTGATGGTGTTCCTAGGTTTGGAGGTACAGCACTGGGGGTTGGGTGGATTAGGAAGGGCAGGTTCAAATCTCCAGGGCATGTAACTGTGAATCTTGACATTCCATGGGTAGGGAGAGGGTGGTATCATGGGCCCTGGGGGGCTGGGTGGAAGGGAACAGTCAAGATCTAAGGGGTTTTTGGTGGTCATGGGGAAGGTTTTCCATTACCTTACAGCAATGGACACAGGACATGGTAAATATCATCAAAATTATTAAACTGTATCATCTAAATTGTAAACTATACTGTAAATCATTGACAATGTTTAGTGGCTGTATTTTGCTATCTGTATAACAGTTATAACAAAGCTAACATTCAAAAAAAGGGCGGGTCAATATGTGGTGGGGAAGTTGGGGTGGTTTGGTATCTGGGAGACTCCGGCACTCCGTATGTGACTTTGCTGTGACCTAAAACTTCTTTGAAAATCAAATGAAAAATTGGGAGACAATGGGGATTGAGAGGGGGAAGGTGTCACGGCACACCAGATATCCAATAACACAGTGATAAAAGGAAGGAAAGAAAAAAAGTAGAGAAAGGAAAAAAGAATGTATTTATATATATATATATATTTAAAAGCATTTCCTTTGCCTTTTCCCCCATTTTCTGAATGTCACAATCCACTAATTATATTTCATATTGTTTTGTTTTTTGTTTGATTTGATTTTTTTTCCTTTTCTTTTCTATTTTTTCCCCTATGTTTCCTTATGTTTGTGTCTTGCATGTAAGCTTATCATACTTGTTTCTTTTTCCTAGTAAGTGTATTTGATTATTTTATGGACTACATGTTCATGGACGATTTGGATCACAGAAGGGTTATAATGGGTACTGCAGGGGAGTATTGGTGGGGGGGTTTCTGGGAGTGGGGTTTCATGGGAATTAGTTCATCCGAATATACATGAAAGATATACAAAATCAATCAAAAGTTCAAAAGATGGGGCATGGTCACGATGGGTGGACAATCACACAACAAATGAGGGAATCTGAATTCCTAGCCTAGAGAGCTCTGCCACAGTCTCCAAGGGAGAAGCAATAGTCCTCTGAGTGCAGGGACAGTGTCTGTCAAAAAACAGAGGATGACTCACTGATGTGTTCTTTTTATTGATGACTACCCTTTGGAGACTTTTCTCTTGTAACTGAGACTTAGCATGCAGTTGTGGGGTGCCTAAGGGTTGCCACCTGGGAGCCTCCTTGTTGCTCAAATGTGGCCTCTCTCTAAGCCAAACAGCATATGATTGCATTACTTTCCCCCCAACGTGGGACATGACTCCCGGGGATGAGCCTCCCTGGCAACGAGGGATTAATACTAAGTGCCAACTGGCAACACAACTGTAAAAGACCTTGAATAAAGGGGGAAAAGGTAAAGACAAATGAGCTCAAGTGGCTAAGAGACTTCAAAGAGAATCAGGAGGTCATCCCAGAGGTGACTCTTACGCACATCTCAGTAGGAGCTCATAGAACATCTAAGTGCCTATCACCCCACACAGAGGGGCTCCTGCGAGTTCTGGAAACACCCAGGTCCTATATAAGGGGGGATAGTTCCAGAGATTGATGCCTTATCACTGGGCTCTATTTTGGAATCTGTGCTCCTGAGAGTGACAGAATTGGACTCAAATAAGTCCTCCTTGCAAATGGTTCATCAGTCCCTTCTATTCAAACCTATATGTGATGCTGAAGTTTTTAGTTATACTTCCAGAGACTGTAGCCTCTGGCCTACCTATATGCCAGGTGTGCGTGGAATTTCGGTGGAGCTGCAACTCCTACCCTACAGCTCAATGGACTCATTCAAGTCACCTGGCAATGATGGGCAATGGCCATCCCAGGGAATGGAGAGGGCCTGCATCTGCAGGCAGGATCATCCCACCCACCATATCCATGGTATATAAGCCCTCTCTCACTTGGAGATGGAGTGGACATCACCATCCCAGTTCTCTCAGGATTGGGGGAAGAACTATGGACTAGAATGGACTTGATGTTATTCTGTTGTTCACATATGGTGATTGTAGCAATGGAAGAAATTACAACAATGAGGTGGAGCCAGTGGCCATTAGACACTTTTGGGGCAGGGAGGGGATGAGCAGTTGAAATACAGGGTCTTCTTTGGGATTTGGAGGTTGTCCTGAGTTCCTTTGTGGCAACGGATGTAGGCCATTTTAAAATAGCACATACCACTAAGAACTGTGTGGGAGAAAGTGTTGTCTACGGGGTGAACTGTGGTCTATGGTTGGTGGCAAGGCCCCAGGATGTGTAAGTCCATAGAGGGTGGTGGGCCACACTTGTGGGAGATATTTGTGTGGGATGTGGTGTGAGGTGTAGGAGGTGGGCAAAATGGGAATCCCAGTAGTTTCCGTGTAATATTTTGGGTATCTAAGCACCTCTTAAAATATATTTATATATCTACATAAATAACATTTTTGTAAGCAAATGCACATATATGCATAAACATTTATATATCATTTTGCAAATGTTGGTATGTATTGTGAAATTTTTGATTTTTATCCACAATAAAAAAAAAAAAAAAAAAAAAAAGAAAGTGAGTACAGAGCAGCCAAACAAAAAAGCGTCTTTGTTAACTTTCAGAGCTGAATTTCCTTCTGGATTCACATGTTAGGTTAAACCAGTGTATAGAATATGATTTTTACGTGAAAACACAGGCAAAGCCGCAAAAATATACACTACTCTTACATAGATTTGAAAAGTAAAGAAACTACTGCGTTGGCATAGAATTTCATAAAATCCAGGTTTTTTCATTTTGAGTGAAAGCAAGATCATAGCAGCCAAAAAAAAACAAGTATCTTACAAACATTTCAAATTTGAAGAGCCTCTTGCATTCAGTGCGTGTTTGGTGTTAGCCGTGTTTTGAAGATCATTGTAAATGAAAACACATGCAAAGCACCAAATTAAACACAAATCTTTTTCACATTTGTAAAGTAAAGAAACTAGAGATTTGTGGTAGCATTAGGAAAAAGCAGAGTGTTGGCAGCTGGAGTGAAAGTGAGTGCATAGGTACCAAAAAAACATGTATCTCACTTAACTTTCAAAGGTGAATTTCCTCCTGAATTCACAGCGTGTTCGGTTAAACCAGGGTTTTGAAGGTGATTTTAAATGAAAACACAGGCATAGCACCAAACAAAACACTAATCTTACTCAGATTTGAAAGGTGAAGTAATTACAGCAGTGGCATAGAATTTCATAAAATCCGGGTTTTACATTGTGAGTGAAAGCATGAGCAGAGCATCCAATCAAACAACTATCTTACTAAAGTTTCAAAGTTATATTACCTCCTGCATTCACAGTGTTTTTGCTGAAAGTAGTGTTTTGAAGATCAATGTAAATGAAAACACATGTAAAACTTGAAATGAAACACAAATTTTTTTCTCATTTGTGGAGTAAAGGAACTAATCCTTTGGGGTAACATTAGGAAAAGCCGAGTGTTGGCATACTGACTAAAAGCAAGTGCAAAGCAGCCGAAAAAACAAATATCTTACTTAACTTTCAAAGGTGAATTTCCTCCTGAATTCACAGTGGGTTAGGTTAAACTAGTGTTTTGTAGATGATTTTAACTGAAATCACAGGCATGGCACCAAAGAAAACACTAGACTTACTTAGATTTGTAAAGTGAAGATATTACTGCAGTGGCATAGAATTTCATAAGATCCGGGTTTTACACTCTGAGTGAAAGCAAGAGCATAGCATCCAAACAAACAATAGTCTTACTAAAGTTTTAAAGTTGTAGTACTTCCTGCATTCACAGAGGATTTCAAAAGCAGTGTTTTGAAGATCAATGTAAATGAAAACACATGTAAAACACCAAATGAAACACAAATCATTTTCTCATTAGTAAAGTAATGAAAGTAGTGGACTGAGGTAGCATTAGAAAAAGCAGAGTGTTGGCATACTTAGTGAAAGTGAGTGCATAGCATCCAAACAAACAAGTAACTTACTAATGTTTTAAAGTTGATGCACCTCCTGAATTCACAGCGTCTCAGGTTAAAACAATGTTTTGAAGATGTTTTAAGTGAAAACACAGGCATGCCACCAAAGAAAAACTAAACTTACTTTGATTTGAAGGGTGAAAAAACTACTGTGGTGGCAGAGAATTTCATAAAATCCGGGTCACTGTAAATGAAAACACATGCAAAGCACCAAATGAAACACTGATCTTTTTCACATTTGTGGAGTAAAGAAACTAATGCTTTGGGGTAACATTAGGAAAAAGCAGAATGTTGGCATACTGAGTGAAAGTGATTGCATAGCCGCCAAACAAACAAGTATGGCGGCTACTTAACTTTCAAAGTGAATTTACTCCTGAATTCACAGCGTGTTAGGTTAAACCAGTGAATAGAAAAAGATTTTAAGTGAATACACGGGCATAGCCCCCGCCCCAAAAAACACTAATCTTACATTTGAAAAGTTAAGAAACTACTGGGTTGGCATTGAATTTCATAAAATCCGTGCTTTTTCATTGTGAGTGAAAGCAAGAGCATAGCAGCCAAACAAACAAATATCTTACTAAATTTTCAAAGTTGATGTACCTCCTGCTTCACTGCTTCTTTGGTGTAAATAGTGATTTGAAGATCATTGTAAATCAAAACACATGCAAAGCACCAAATGAAACACAAATCTTTTTCAGATTTGAGAAGTAAAGAAACTAGTGCTTTGGGGTAGCATTAGGATAAAGCAGAGTGTTCGCATACTGAGTGAAAGTGAGTGCATAGTAGCCAAACAATATCTTACTTAACTTTCAAAAGTGAATTTCCTCCTGAACTCACACCGTGTTAGGTAAAACCACTCACTATGCCAACTCACTGCTTTTCCCTAATGGTACACCAATGAAGTAGTTTGTTTTCTTTACAAATATAAATGAGATTAGTGTTTTATTTCCTGCCATGCATGTGTTTTCCCTTACAATTATCTTCAAAACAATGGTTTCACCTAACTCTCTGTGAATGTAGGAGGTACTTCAACTCTGAAACATAAACAATACACTTGTTTTTTGTCTGCTATGCACTTGCTTTCACTCACAATCAACGTAAAACATGCTTTTACCCAATGCTATTCTAATGTAATAGTGTCTTCACTTCCCTAATCTAAGTCATATTTGTGTTTCTTGCTGCTATGTATGTGTTTTCACTTAAAATCATCTTCACTACAGTGGTTTTATGTAACACACTGAATGCAGGAGGTAATTTAAGTTTGAAAGTCTTGTTAAATACTTGTGGTTTTTTTATTTTTTATTTATTTATTTATTTTTTGCTGCTATGCACTTGCTTTCACTCAGAATTACAAAACCCTGCTTTTACTATGCCATTGCTGCAGTTTCTTCACTCTGGAAATCTAAGTTTCTTCCTTTGGCTTCTATGCACGTGTTTTCACTTACAATCAACTTCAAAATACTGCTTAACCATAACTCTCAGTGAATGCAGTCAGTTCTTCAGTTGAGAAAACCAATAAAGAAACTGGTTTCATTGGCTTCTTTGCAAGTGTTTTCACTTAAAACCATCTTCTAGGCACTGGTTTCTCATAACTCTCTATGAAAGCAGTAGGTACTTCCAGTTTGAAGGGTAAGTAAGATACTTGTTTGTTTGGCTGCTATGCACTTATCTCCACACAGCATGCCAACACTGCTTTTTTCTAATGCTACACCAATGCTGTAGTTTCTTTACTTTACGAATCTGAATAAGATTTGTGTTTTATTTGCTGCTTTGTCTGTGTTTTTATTTACAATGATCTTCAAAACACTGCTTTTACCAAACATACTTTGAATGCAGGAGGTACTTCAACTCTGAAACTTTGGTAAGATACCTGTTTGTTTGGCTGCTATGCTCTTGCTTTCACTCACAATGTAAAACCCCGATTTTACGAAATTCTATGCCAACGCAGTAGTCTCTTAACCTTTCAAATTTAAGTAAGATTAGTGTTTTGTTTGCTGCTGTTCCTGTATTTTCACTTAAAATCATCTTCAAAACACTGGTTTAATCTAACATGCTGGGAATTCAGGAGGAAATTCACCTTTGAAAGTTAAGTAAGATATTTGTTTGTTTGGCTGCTCTTCACTCACTTTCACTCAGTATGCCAACTCTCTGCTTTTTCCTAATGCTATTCCAAAGCCCTAGTTTCTTTACTTCACAAATCTGAAAATGATTTGTTTTTCATATTGTGCTTTGCATGTGTTTTCAGTGACAATGATCTTCAAAACACTTCTTTCACCAAACACACTGTGAATGCAGGAGGTATTTCAACTTTGAAACTTTTTTAATGTACTTGTTTGTTTGGCTGCTATGCTCTTGCTTTCACGCACAATGTAAAAACCTGCATTTTACAAAATTCTATGCCAACACAGCAGTTTATTCACTTTTCAAATCTAAGTAGGATTAGTGTTTTGTTTGCTGCTTTGCCTGTGTTTTCACTTAAAATCATCTTCAAAAAAGTGGTTTTACCTAACACACTGTGAATTTAGGAGGAAATTCAATTTTGAAAGTTAAGTAAGATACTTGTATAGCTGCTATGCCCTCAAATTCACTCAGTATGCCAACACTCTGCTTTTTCCTAGTGCTACCCCAAAGTACAGTTTCTTTACTTCAGAAATCTGAAAAAGATTTGTGTTTAATTTGGTGCTTTGCATGTGTTTGATTTACAATGATCTTCAATACACTGCTTTCACCAAACGGGCAGTGAATGCAGGAGGTACTTCAACTTTGAAAGTTTTTTAACATATTTGTTTGCTTGCTTGCTATGCTCTTGACTTTGCTCACAATATAAAAACCCGGATTTTACAAAATTTTATGCTACCATAGTAGGTCCTTTGCCTTTAAGATCTAAGTAAAATAGTGTTTTGTTTGGTGCTATGCCTGTGTTTTCACTTAAAATCATCTTCAAAACAGTTGTTTTACCTACCATACTGTGAATTCAGGAGGTAATTTACTTTTGAAAGTTAAGTAAGATATTATTTGATTGCTATGCACTCGCTTTCATTCAGTATGCCAACACTCTCCTTTTTCCTAATGCTACCCAGAAGCACTATTTTCTTTTCTTCACAAATGTGAAAAACATTTGTGTTTCATTTGGTGCTTTGCATATGTTTCCATTTACAATGGTCTTCAAAACACTGCTTTCACTAAACACACTGTGAATGCTGGACGTACTTCCACTTTGAAACGTTTGTAAAATACTTCTTTGCTTGCCTGCTAAGCTCTTGCATTCACTCACAATGTAAAAACCTGAATTTTATGAAATTCTATGCCAATGCAGTAGTTTCTTCACTTATCAAATCTAAGTAAGATTAGTGTTTTGTTTGCTGCTATGCCAGTGTTTTCAATTACAATCATCTTCAAAACACTGGTTTAACCTAACACGCTGTGACTTGAGGAGGAATTCCAGCTTTTCAAGTTAAGTAAGGTACTTGTTTGGCTGCTATGCACTCGCTTTCACTCAGTATGACAATACTCTGCTTTTTCCTAAGGGTCCCCCAAATCACTAGTTTCTTTACTTCACAAATGTGAAAAAGATTTCTGTTTCATTTGCTGCTTTGCATCTGTTTTCATTTACAAAGATCTTCAAAACACTGCTTTCCCCAAACAGGCTGTGAATGCAGGAGGTACTTCAACTTTTGAAATGTTCAAATAAGATCGTTATTTGGTTGCCTGGTATTCACTTGCTTTTGATCACAATGTAAAAACTCTGCTTTTAGATAAGGTACTCCAATGCAGTGGCTTCTTCATTTTACAAATCTAAATAAGATTTGTCTTTTATTTGCTGCTATGCCTGTGTTTTCCCTTAAAATTATCTTCAAAGCTCTGGTTTTACCTAACACACTGTGATTGCAGAAGGTACGTCAACTTTGAAACATAAGTAAGATACTTTTTTTGTTTGGGTTCTATACACTTGTTTTCACTTACAATCAATGTAAAAACTAAGCTTTTACCTAATGCTATGCCAAAGCTGTAGATTCTTCACTTTTCAAATCTAAGTAAGATTTGTGGGTTTTATTTTTTTGCTTCTAGGCCTGTGTTTTCACTTAAAATCATCTTCAAAACAATGGTTTTACCTAACACTCTGTGAATGTAGGAGGTAATTCAACATTGAAAGTTAAGCAAGATACTTGTATGTTTGGCTGCTGTATTAGTCAGCCAAAGGGGTGCTAATGTAAAATACCAGAAATGGGTTGGACTTTATAAAGGGTATTTATTTTGGGTAGAAGTCCACAGATACCAGGTCATAAAGCAAAATCTGAAGGAGAAGCCAAGCCACATTCTACGAGCTTAATTTGGAAAATTCTTCCGCTAAATGCTGAGGTTCGCCATTTTCAAATTCTTTCTTCCATATAACACCAGGAGTTAATCTTTCTAAGTTCTCTGCAACTTTAAAACATGGATCACTTTCCTCAGTTTCCAATAACAGTTTCACCATTTACTGCTAAGGCATCATAAAAAGTCACTTTAGCATCCATATTACTATCCATATTATTATCAACAGTTTCAACAATTTCTTCAAAATGATCTAGCATCCATATTACTATCCATATTACTATCAACATTTTCAACAGTTTCTTCAAAATAACCTAGGCCTTTTCCACCAAGCATTCACAATTCCTCCAAAAAATACCCCTTACCGATTTATAAAACCGTTCCAATATTTTGGTATACACAAAAGCACTACCCGACTCTTGGTACCAAATTCTTTCTTAGTTAGCCAAATGGGTGCTAATATAAAATACCAGAAATGGGTTGGTCTTTATAAAGGGTATTTATTTTGGGTAGAAATCCACAGATACCAGGCCATAAAGGGTTAGGTTTCTTCTCTCACCAGTCCATTGCCATATGTTAAAGCAAGACATCTGCTGGCATTTGCCAGGGTTCAGGCTTCTGGGTTTCCTCTCTTCGTGGGGCTGAATTTCTCTCTGGGCTTAGCTCCTGTCTCCTCCACAAGGTCAGCAATAGACGATCAGGAAAATGGCTTGTTTTTCTTCTCATGGGACCTTCTTTCCAACATCAAAACTGCTTTTCAAAAGACTGCTTCTAAAAACTGTTCTTGCCATGTCATTTATATTTGATTCACCCCCACCAAGGGGTGGGGCTCAACTGGGCGTGGCCCAGTCAATGCCCTAATCATAACTTAATCATGCCCAGAAAACAGATCAGTTTACAGGCATAATCCAATTATATTTTTTGAATTCATACTTACATCAAATTCCCCAACAGTTACAGCTGCTATACACTTGCTTTCACTCACAATGTCAAAACCCTGCTTTTACTATGCCAATGCTGCAGTTTCTTCACTTTGATAATCTAAGTAAGTTTCTTTCTTTTGCTGCTATGCACGTGTTTTCATTTACAATCAACTTCAAAACACTGCTTTTCCCTGTCACTGGGTGAAATGCAGTTAATTGTTCAATTTTGAAATCCAATAAAGAAACTTGTTTCATTGGCTGCTTTGCACGTGTTTTCATTTAAAATCTACATCAAGACACTGGTTTCACCTAACTCTCTGTGAATGCAGGAGGTACTTCAAATTTGAAAGTAAGTAAGAGACTTCTGGGAAGATGGCGGACTAGTAAGACACGGGAATCTCTTCTGCAGAAAAATAGTTAGAGAACAGGCTGAAACAGCCCCATAATAGACCTTCTAGAGTTTAGGACAGCAGGTGAAGGCTGCACACCACCCAGAGGAGAGAGGGACAAAAAAAGGAAATCATGACATCAGAACCAGAACTGTGATTTGAAGCCAGCAGTGGCTGCTGCTGACAGCACCCTCCCTGACACTTTAGAATTCTCGGTCCTCTGGGTCTGTGACTACAGACAGAGTGCTTCATGGTTCTACCACTACCTGAAAGGTGAGAGAGAGGGACACAGATTTAGGCTGACTCAGGTTCTGACCCACAAATTTGGGTGGTGGAGCCCCACAGATTCTTCGAAAAGGTGTTGTGCCCTGGGAGCCTAGGTAGGACTAGAAAATCCAACCCTCACAAACCCCCTCTCTTCTAGCCTGGACTAATTGTTGAGGACTCCACAGGAGAGGGGAGACTGATCCTGGGGCTGACCCTACTTTTGACTCACAGGATTGGTCTGCCCTGTCCCGAGAGCCATTCCAGGCTGGGTGGGGTTGTGCCATTGTTTGCCTTGGAGCCTGCAAGGGGCTAAAGATATACAAACCTCCCAATCTCCACTGTTATTAATAGGGCCTGATTATTGAGGATTCAGAGGGGAGTGGAAATATTTCCTAGCTGGGGAAAGGAAGGGGGCTACCAGAGAAGTCTGGAAAACTGTCTCATAAAGTTTGAATTACAAGGTTCTTTGCTCCCAGACAGGAAGTTCTACCACATTGATCTGCTCTGTGTCACAATTACACTTCTGCCATGTTTCATTGAGTATGATTTTATATGTACACAAAACAAATTTCTCTTTTTTTCTACCCCAAACTTTAAATGTTGTATTAATTCCATGTCATAATATTTAAGGATGTCAAGTTTAAGAGTGACTATTATGCAAGGACTTGCACCCTGTTCTGTGGGGAATTAATGCATTTCTAGTTTACACAGGGGAGTTGAACATTGTTAGGTGGAAATATATATGTATGCTACTCTGTTATTGTTTTTAATAGAGAGTAAGTATGGTTTAGAATATTGTGTATGATTGCTGAGTTGACAAGGGATGGACTGTGATGGTTAGGCTAATGTGTCAACTCGGCCAGGTGATTGTGTCCAGGTGTTTGTTCCAGCCAGCACTGAGCTAATTAAAATATAAGAGTATTTATGGACTTCAATCACCAGTGAGTTTACTGCATGGATTCCTGTTTGCATCTGCATCAATCAGGGAGATTACATCATCAATGGGTGGTGCTTTTATCCAATCAGTTGAATGGCTTAAAAGGGGAAATGATTTCAACAATCAGAGAGAATTTCCCAGCTCGTCGTTGGACAAGCAACTTCTCCCAGAAAATCATAAATGACCTTTCATTGGACTTTCATCAGAGCCACAGGTATGCAGCCTGCCTGTGGAACCTAGACTTGTGCATCCCCACAACCATGTGAGGGACACTTTTAAATCTCATATTATTGAGAGATATCTCCTATTTATTCTGTTTCCTGAGAGAACCCTGACTAATACACCACATTAACAAATTGAAGGAAAAAACCACATGATCCTCTCAATAGATGCTTAAAAGGCATTCAACAAATTCCAACATCCTTTTTTTGATAAAAATACTTCAAAAGATAGGAACAAAAGGAAAATTCCTCAATATGATAAAAGGCATATATGAAAAACCCACAGCAAACATCATACTCAATGGGTAAATGTTGAAAGCTTTCCCTCTAAGATCGGGAACAAAACAAGAATGCCCACCATTGTTATTGAACACTTTACTAGAAGTTCTAGCTAAGGCAATTAGACCAGACAAAAAAATTAAAGGGGTCCAAATAGGAAAAGAGGAAGTAAAACTCTCACTGTTTGTGGATGACATGATCCTGTACTTAGAAAATCCTGAAGAATCCACGACAAAGCTAGTTGAACTAATAAATGAGTTAAGCAAAATGGCAGCATAGAAGATCAACACGGAAAATCAGTAATGTTTTTGTACATTAGTACTGAACTACATGAGGAGGAAAATTCTTTCAATAGCAATAAAAAGACACAAACACCTAAGGAGTTAATTTAACCAAATAAGTAGAGGACCTATATGCAGAAAACTATAAAACAATGCTAAAAGAAATTTTAAAAGACCTAAACAAATGGAAAGATATTCTGTGTTCATGTATTGGAAGAATAAATATCATGAAGATGTCAATCATGCCCAAACTGATTTATAGATTCAATGCAATACCAATCAAAATCCCAACAGCTTACTTTACAGAATTAAAAAAGGCAATTACCAAATTCATCTGGAAGGGTACATGCACCTGAATAGCCAAAAGCATTCTAAAAAAGAAGAGCAATGTGGGAGGAATTTCACTGCCTGACCTTGAAACATATTACAAAGCTACAGTGGTCAAAACAGCATGGTACTGGCATAAAGATAGACATATAGATCAGTGGAATAGAACAGAGAGCCCGGAAATATACCCTCACATATACAGTTAACTGGTTTTTGACAAACCTACCAAGCCCACTGTAATGGGAGTAAACAGTCTCTTCAACAAATGGTGTTGGGAGAACTGGATATCTATAA
>JAKSZT010039514.1:86397-99967 GCA_026826555.1 Tolypeutes matacus
TAGAATCCATGGTGACTGCAGGCTCTGTAGGCCAGTGGAGATTGTGGATCCTGTGGAGGCCCATGAAACCCTTGGAGCCTGTGGAACCCATGAAACCTATGCAGACCTGTGGAGCCTGTGGAGCCCATGGAGACTGTAGAGGCATGTAGAAACTGTGAAATCCTGTGGAGCTGGTTGAGGCCTTGGAGCCCATGAAGATGTTCAAGACCAGGGAGTACACAAAGCCTGTGGAGACTTTGATGCTTGTGCATCACCAAGGAGATTGTGGAGCCTGTACAGGCCTGTGGATCCTGCGTATCTTGTCGAGGCCATGGGGCCTGTGATGGTTAGGCTAATGTGTCAACTTGGCAGAGTAGTTTTGTCCAGTTGTTTATTCCAGCAAGCACTTTGCTAATTGTAATACAAGAACATTTATGGACTTCAATCACCAGTGAGTTTACTGCGTGGATGGCTGATTACATCTGCATCAATCAGGGAGATTACATTATCAATGGGTGGTGCTTTTATCCAATCAGTTGAATGACTTAAAAGTGGAAGTGATTTCAACATTCAGAGAGAATTTTCCAGCTCGTCGTTGGACAGGCAACTTCTCCCAGAGACTCATCAACAACCTTTCATCAGGCTTTCATCGGAGCCCCTGGTTTGCAGCTTGCCTGAGGAACCTGGACTCGAACGTCCTCAAGGTCATGTGAGAGACACTTTTAGAGATACATATTATTCACAGATATCTCCTGCTGATTCTGTTTCCCAAGAGAACCCTGACTAATACAGGACCCATGGAGCCTGTTGTGTAATGGAGCCTAAGGACACAATACGGAATGTGTAGCATGTTAAGAACATGTAGCCCATTGACACCTGTGTATCCCAAGGAGCATATTGAGCCTGTGAAAACTGCAGTGCATATTGAGGACTGTGAAGTCTTTACAGAACTTAGAGCTGGTGGATTCTGTGGAGCCGATGTAGCTGGTGGAGCCCATGGAGCCGTAAAGGACTGTAGAATCCCTAGAGCCCGTGGAGCCCATGGAGCTCGTGGATGCTGTGTAGTCCAGTGGAAGCTGTGCAATCTGTGAAGGCCATGGACAGTGGAGCTGGTGGAGTTTGTGGAAGCCAGGGGGACAAAGGAGTCCATGGAGACTGTGGAATCCAAGGAGGAATGTGGAGCCTTTGCAGTCCCGTGAAAGACAGGGAGACTGTGAATTCTGTGAGAATAAAGGGGTCTGCAGAATCCATGGAGCTGATGCAGCCCTTGAAGGCTGTGAAACACGTGAAGGCTTGTAGAGCCTGTGCCAGCCACAGGAACCTGTCGAGTCCATGGTACCTCTCCAGGCTTGGTGAGTCTGTGGAGCTGATGGAGGCCTGTGGAACCTGTACAGACCTATAGACCCCATGGAGAATATGGCAACTGTGCAGGCCTGCACAACATATGCAGCCTGTGGAGCCCCTGGAGCTCATGGAGTCTGTGGAGCCTCCAGAGACTGTATATCTGTAGAGCCCATGGAGCCCATGGAGCTCATGGAGCTCATTGAGGTGGTGTAGTGAAATGGAACTTGTTCCACCTGTGAAAGTCTTGGAGTCCGTGGAGGTATGGAGTTTGTGGAAGCCATGGAGACTTAGAGGACCATGGACACTGTGGAGCCCAAAGAGGCCAGTGGAGCCTGTGTAGTCTGGTGAATGACTGTGAGAATGTGAAGCCTGTGAGAATATAGAAGCCTGTGGAACCCATCGAGCTGATGGAAACCCATGGAGGCTGTGAAATACGTGGAGGCCTTTGCAGACCGTGCAGATTTCTGGACACTGTTGATACATGTTACCTCTGCAAGCATGGGGACAATGCAAGGCCCATGGACATGTGGAGCCTGTATATTCCTATAGAACACATGAAGCCTATGGTAAGTGTGCAGGCCTGTGGAACATATGGAGCCAGTAGAGCCACTGGAACTCATGGAGCCAATGGAAACAATGGAGCCTGTGGAGCCTGCAGAGGCTCATGGAGGCAATGGAGACTGCAATATCATGGTGCTAGGAGAGCTTGCTGGGAACATGGAAGAATGTGGAAGCTGTGGATATCATGCAGTTTATGTAGGCCCATGATGCCTGTGGAGGCTGTACAGTCTGAAGAAGTTGAGGATTATGTGGAGGCCTGTGGGGTTTGTGGTGCCCATTTTGGACCATGGAGCCTGAGAAGCCTGTGCAGACTCATGGAGTATGTGGAGACTGGGGAGACATGAGAGTGTAAAGACACATGGATGCCATGGAGGCCTTGGAGGTCATAGAGCTTATGGAGCATGCATTGTCCCTGGAGGCCTGGGGTGCCTCTGCACGCTCATGGTGCCTATCGAGGCTTTAAAGCCCTTGGAGTCCATGCAGCCTGTGCAGATCCATGGAACCTGTGGAGACTGTGAAATGTATAGAACCTGTAGGGTCAGTGGAGCCTGTATATACCCATGGAGCCTGTCGAGCATGTGTAGCCTCTGGAGCCCATGGAGGCTGTGGAGCTTGTAGAGGCTTATAGACCCCATGGAGCCTATAGCAACTGTGCAGACCTATGGACCATATGGAGTCTGGGGAGCCACTGGAGCTGATGGAGCCCATGGAACCCATGGAGCCTTTGGAGCCTACAGAGGTTGTATATCTCATGGAGGCAATGGAGACTGTGCAGGCAAATGAGGCTGGCTGAGATTGTTGAGGCGATGGAGGGATATGGATCCCGTGAATCCCATTGAGATTATATTGGTCAATGAAGCCTGTGGAGGCTGTAGAGTCTGAAGAAGCTGAGGATTATGTGGTTGCCTGTGGAGTCGGTGGTGCTCATTTTGGGCCAGGGTGGCTGTGAGGCCTGCACAGGCTCATGTATCCTGAGGAAACTGGGAAGCTTCTGGAAACTGAAGCCACATGGATACTATGCAGGTCTTGCATGTCAGGGAGTCTGTGGAGGATGCCTTGACCGTGGATTCCTGTGGAGCTTCTGCATGCCCATGGAGTCTGTTTATCTTTTGATGCCCTAGGAGACCATGCAGCCTTTGCAGGCCCATGGAGCTTGTGGAGCACGTTGTGCCTGTGGAGGCTGTAGAGCCTTTGGATTCAGAGGAACTTGTGGATCCTGTGAGTACCCATGGAGCCTGTGGATTCTGTGTAGCCTGTGGAAGCCTTTAGAGCCTATCAGCACCCTAGAAGCCATTCACACATGTTTTGCTTTTACTGCCAGTGGAGACCATAGAATCCATGTACACTGGAAGCTTTGTTGGCCAGTGGAGCCTGTTAGGCATTTGGAGCTGTGGAGGCCCATGTAGCCATTTGAGCCTGTGTTCCCATGGAATATATGCAGACCTGTGGAGACCGTGGAGCCCATTGAGGCCTGTGGAATATGTACAGGCCTATAGACCTCATGGAGCATATGGTAATTGTGCAGGCCTGGTCAACATGTGCAGTCTGTGGAGACCATGAATCTCATGGAGCCCATGGAAACCATGGACCCTGTGGAACCTGCAGAGACTGTATATTTCTAGAGAACATTGAGCACATGGGGACCATGGATCTCATGGAGCTTGTGAGTGCTGTGTAGGGAAGTGGAGCCTATGCAACCTGTGAAGTTCTTGGAGTGTGGAGCTGGGTGGTTGTGGAAGCAATGAAGACCGAGATGATGGAGACTGTGGAGCCCAAGGAAGCCAGTGTAGCCTGTGCAGTCCAGTGAAGGACAGGGACACTGTGAAAACTGTGAGAATAAAGAGGCTTGTGGAACCCATTGAGTTGATGATGCCATGGAGGCTATGAAACACGTGGAGGCCTGTGGAGGCTGTGCCGACTTGAGGACCCTGTTGATACCATGTTACCTCTACAGGCCCAGGAGACTGTGAAGCCCATGGTGTTGTGGAGCCTGTATAGCCTATAGAACCCTTGGAACCTATGGTAACTCTGCAGGCCTGTGGAACATATTGAGCCTGTAGAGCCAGTGGAGTTCATGGAGCCCATGGAACCGATGGAGACTGTGGAGACTGCAGAGGCTGTACATCTCATAGAAGGAATGGAGACTGTGCAAGCTCATGATGCTGGGCGAGCCTGCTGAGGCCATGGAGGGATGTGGATGCTGTGAAGATCATGGAGTTTATGTAGGCCCATTAAGACTGGAGGCTGTAGAGTTTGAAGAAGTTCAGGCTGATGTGGAGGCCAGAAGGGTCTGTGGTGCCCATTTTGGGCCATGGAGACCGAGAGGCCTTTGCAGGCTGATGGAACATGTGGAGACCAGGGAGACACTGGAGATTATGAAGCCAAATGGATGCCATGGAGGCCTCAGAAGTAATAGCGTTTATGGAGCAAGCATTGTCCCTGGAGGCCTGGGGAGCCTGTACACGACCATGGAGCCCGCTGAACCTTGAAACCTTTGGAGACCATGCAGTCTGTGCAGACACATGGAACCTGTGGACCCTGTGGAGCCTATAGAAACTGTCTGGACTGTGGATCCTGTGTATACCCATGGAGCCTGTGGAATGTGTAACCTCTGGACCCCATGGAGCCTGTGGAGCCTGTAGAGCCCTATAGATCCCATGGAGCCTGTGGCAACTGTGCAAGCCTGTGGAACATATGGAACCTGTGGAGCTACTGGAGCTGATGGAGCACATGGAACCCATGTAGCCTGTGGAGCCTACAGAGGCTGTATATCTCATGGAGGCAATGCAGACTATGCAGGCACATGGTGCTGGCAGAGCCTGTTGTGGCCATCGAGGTATATGGATCCCATGGAGCCCATGGAGGTTATGTAGGCCCATGAAGCCTGTAGAAGATATACAGTCTGAAGAAGCTAAGTATCATGTGGAGGACTGTGGAGTCAGTGGGGTGATGAGGCCTGTGCAGGCTCATGGAGCTTGAGGAAACCGTGGAGCTTCTGGAAACTGTGAGATACAGGGATGGAGGTCATGGAGACCATGGACACTGCATTGGCCATGGAGTCTAGTGGAACCTCTGCAGGCCCATGGAGCCTATTGATACTTTGAAGCCTTTGGAGGCCACGCTGCCAGTGTGGGCCCATGGAGCCTGTGGAGCACGTGGCTCCTGTGGAGGGTGCAGTGCCTTTGGAGTCAGAAGAAGTAGCAGATCCTGTGCATACACATTGAACATGTGGATCACGTGGAGCCCAAGGAGCCTGTGTAGCCTGTGCAGACCTTGGAAGTCATTGGAGCCTATCAGGACCCTAGGGACCATTTACACATATGGAGCTATTGCTGCCTGTGGAGACCCTAGAATCCATGGAGACTGGAGTCTCTGTAGGCCAGTGGAGCCTGTGGGGCATTTGGATCATCTAGAGGCTCATGAAGCTCTTGGAGCCTGTGAAAACCATGGAACCTATGCAGACCTGTGGATCCCGTGAGCCCACGGAGAGTGTAGAAGCCAGTGGACCATGTGGAAGCCTGTGGAGCTCGTTGAGGCCTTGGAACGCATGAAGTCTGTCAAGACCACAGAGTTCACAAAGCCCATGGAGCCCTTGATGCTTGTGCATCCCCAGGGAGCTTGTGGAGCCTATAAAGGCCTGTGGACCCTGTGGAGCACGTCGAGCCCATGGGGCCCATGGAACCTATTGAGGTATGGAGCCCAGGGACACTACAGAGAATGGGGAGCCTGTTAAGGACAAGTAGCCTATTTACACTGTTGAATCGATTGAGCATATTGAGCCTGTGGAGACTGTGGTGCCCATTGAGGCCATTGGAGCCTGTACAGGCCTTAGAGCCATTGGATTCTGTGGAGCCCATGGGGCTCATGGAGATTGTAGATGATGTGTAGGAAAGTGGAAGTTGTGGAACCTGTTAAGCTATTGGAATCCATGGAACTGGTGGAGTTTGTGGAAGCCATGGAGACCGAGGAGACCAAGGACACTTTGGAGCCCAAGGAGGCCAGTGGAGCTGATGGAGTCTGGTGTAAAGTCAGGGAGACTGTGAGAATATAGAGTCCTGTGGAAGCCATTGAGTTGATCGAGCCCTTGCAGGCTGTAAAACCCGTGGAGCCCTGTGGAGTCCATGCAGGACTTAGGACCTGTCAAGATAATGTAACTTCTGCAGGCCTCAGTAGACTGAAGCCCATGGAGTTGTGGAGCCTATATATTCCTATAGATTTCATGGAGCCTATGGTATCTGTGCAAGCCTACAGAACATATGAAGCTTGTAGAGCCACTCGAGCTCATGGAACCCATGGATACCATGGAGTCTGTGGAGAATGCAGAGGCTGTACACCTCATGGAGACAATGGAGACTGTGCAAGCTCATGATGCTGGGAGAGCCTATTGAGGCCATGGTAAAATGTGGATGCCATGGAGGTTATGGAGTTTATTTAGGCCCATGAAGGCTGTGGAGTCTGTAGAGTCTGAAGATGTTGAGGATGATGTGGAGGCCTCTGTCGTCTGAGTCGCCCATTTTGGGCCATGGAGCCTGAGAGGCCTGTGCAGGCTCATGGAGGATGTGGAGATGGGGGAGACACTGGAAAGTTTGAAGCCATGTGGATACAGTGGAGGCCTTGGAGTTCATGGAGCTAATGGGGTATGCATTGTTCCTGGAGGCCTGGAGAAGTTCTGCACGCCCATGGAGCCTGTTGAGCCTTTCAAGACCTTGGAGACCATGCAGACTGTGCAGACCCATGGAACCTGTGGAGCCTGTGGAGACTATATAAACGATGTGTCATTGGAGCTTGTGGAGACTGTGAATATGAATGGAGCCTGTGGAGCACGTGTAGCCTCGGGAGCCCATGAAGCCTGTGGAACCTAAAGAGGTCTATAGACCACATGGTGCCTATGGCAAATGTGTAGGCCTGTGGACCATATGGAGCCTGTAGAGCCACTGGAGCTGACGGAGGTGCTGGAACCCATGGAGTATGTTGAGCCTACAGAGGCTATATATCTCATGGACGCAATGGAGCCTGTGCAGGCCCATGGTGCTGGCAGAACCTATTTAGGCAGTGCAGGGATGTGGATATGATGGAACCCATGGAGGTTATGATGGCCCATGAAGCTTGTGGAAGCTGTAGAGCCTGAAGAAGCTGAGGATCATGTGGAGACTTGTGTAGTCAGTGAAGCACATTTTGGGCCATGAAGCCTGTGAGGCCTGTGAAGGCTCATGGAGCCTGTGGAAATTGGGGAGTTTCTGAAAACTGTGAAGACACATTAATGCCATGGAGGCCTTGGAGGTCATGGAACCCATGGAGCATTCATTGTTCTTGGAGATCTGTGGAGGCTCTGAAGGCCCATGGAGCCAATTGAGCATTTGAAGCCTTCGAGACCATGCGGCCTGTGCATACCCATGGAGCCTGTGGAGCACATTGATCCCATGGAGTCTATGGATTTCATGGAGTCTTTGGAGCCTGTACATATCCATGGAACCTGAAGAGTACGTTTACACCATGGAACCCATGGAGCCATTGGATACTTTGGAGGCCTGTGGAGGCTGTGAAGCCCTGTGGAGTTGTTGAGGCCATGGAGACTATGAAGACTGTCAAGACCGTGGAGTTCACAGAGCCCGAGCTGTCCTTGAAGCGAGTGCAGGCCCAAGGAGCTTGTGTAGCCTCTACAGGTCTGTAGATCCTGTGGAGCTCATCGAGCCCATGGGGCCCAAGGAGCCTGTTGAGTTATGGACACGAAGGATACTACAGAAAATTTGAAACATATTAAGGTAATGTAGACCAATGACATCTGTGGAGCCCAGGGAGCCTGTTGAGCCTGTGGTGACTGCAGTGCCAATTGAGGCCTGTGGACATTGTACAGGCCATACATCCTGAGGATTATGTGGAGCCAATGGAGATTGTGCTCTGGAGAGCCCTGGAGCTGTGGAGAAAAGGGAATCCAAGGTGTCTGTGGATAATGTGTAGGACAGTGGAACCAGTGCAAACTTTAAAGCCCATGGAGTCCGTGGAGCTGGTGGAGTTTGTGGATGCCATGGAGATCAGGGAGCCCATGGAGATTCAGGAGCCCAAGGAGGGCTTTGGAGCCTGTGCAGTCCCGTGAAGTCCAGTGAGACAGTGAATTCTGTTAATATAAAGCCTTGAAGAACCCATGGAGGTGACGGAGCACATGGAGGCTATGAAATTGGTGGAGGCCTGGGGAGCCTGTGCAGGCCTGAGGACCCACTGGAGCCCATGGGACCTCTGTAGGCTTGGGGAGCCTGTGGAGCTGAGGGAGGCTTGTGGAGCCTGTACCATCCGAAAGACCTCATGGAGCCTAAGGCAACTGTGCAGGCCTTAGAAACATGTGGATCCTGTGGAGCCACTGGAGCTCATGGAGCTCATAGAACCGATAGAGGCTCTGGAGCCAGCAGAGCCTTTATACCTCATGGAAGTCATGGAGCCTGTACAGAATCATGGTGCTGGCAAGGCCTGTTGAGGCCATGGAGGAATGTGTATTCCTTCGAGCCCATGGAGGTTATGTTGGCCCATGAAGCCTGTGGAGGCTGTAGACTCTGAAGAATCTGAGGATCATGTGGATGCCTGCAGAGTCAGTGAGGCCCATTTTGGGCCATGGAGGATGTCAAGCCTGTGCAGGAATCTTCTGGAAACTGTGAAGCCACATGGATGCCATGGAAGCCTTTAGAGCCTATCAGGACCCTAGAGGCCATTCACACATGTAGAGCTTTTGCTGCCTGTGGAGACCATAGAATCCATGGCGAATGGAGGCTTTGTAGGCCAGTGGAGCCATTGGGGCATTTGGAGCATGTAGAGGCCCATGAAGCACTTGGAGCCTTTGGATCCTATGGAACATATGCAGATTTGTGGAGCCCATGGAGCCCACAGGGTTTGTAGAGGCCTGTGGAGCATGAGAAAGCCTGTGGAGCTGGTTGAGGCCGTGGAGTCCATGAAGTACTTCCAGACCATGGAGTTCATAAAGTCCGTGGGGCCCTTGATGCTTGTGCAGCCCCAGGGAGCTTGAAGAACCTGTAAAGGCCTGTGGTTACTCGAGAGATTGTAGAGCCCATGGAGCCCATGGAGCCTGTTGGGGTATGTCGCCCAAGGGCAGTACAGAGAATGTGGTGCCTGATAAGTACATGTAGTCTGATGACACCTGTGCAGCCCATGGAGCAATATTGAACCTGTGAAGGCTGCAGTACCCATTGAGGCCTGTGGATCCTGAACACGCCATAGAGTCAGGGGATTCTGTTGTGACCATGGAGCCATGAAAGACTGTAGAGCCCCTGGAGTCCATGGAACCCATGGAGACCATGGAGCTCATGGATACTGTGTAGGCCATTGGAACCTGTGAAACCAGTGAAGCACATGGACCATGGAGCTGGTGGAGTTTGTTGAAGCCAGGGAGACCGAGGAGTCCATGGAGATTGTGGAGTCGAAGGAGGCAGCTGGATCCTTTTCAGTCCCATGAAGAACAGGGAGACTGTGAAGACTTTAAGAATACAGAGGCCTGTGGAATCCATGGAGCTGATGGACACATGGAGGCTATGAAACCCGTGGAGGACTGTGGAGCCTGTGCAGACCTCAGGACCCTGTTGTGTCAATGGTACTTCTGCAGGACTGGGGAGCCTGTGGAGCCCATAGAGGCTTGTGGAGCCACTAAGGCTTTCAGACCCCATGGAGCCTAGGGCAACTGTGCAGGCAGGTAGAACATGTGGATTCTGTAAAGCCCCTGGAGATCATGGAGCCCATGGATCCTATGGAGCCTGGAGAGTCTGGAGAGCCTGTATATCTGTAGAGACAGTGGAGCCTGTAGAGACTGTGGAGTCAGTGAAGACTTTGGAGACTGCATACCCATGGAGCCTGTGGAGAACATGGATCCCAGGTAGTATGTGAAGTTCGTGGAGCCTGTGGAGCCTGTGCATACCCATGGAGTCTGTGGATCAGTTGGAGCCAATTGGGACTGTGGAGTCCATGGAGCCTCTAGAGCCTGTGCATACCCATGAAGCCTGCGGAGCACATGGAGCCCATCGAGGCTGTGGAGTCCTTTAAGGCGGTGGAGCCTGTGCATATCCATCTAGCCTGTGGAGCACGTGGAGTCCATGGAGGCTGTGGATTCCGTGAAGCCTGTGGAGGCCTATGGAACCTATGCAGGCACCTAGAGTTCATTGACACTTATGGAGCTTGTCCTGCCCGTGGAGCCCATAGATTCCATGAAATCTGAGTTGTGGAGCAGGTGGAGTTTGTGGAAGCCATGGAGACCAAGGAAACAAAGGACACTCTGGAACCCAAGGAGGCCAGTGGATACTGTGCAGTGCATTGAAGGACAGGGAGAGTGTGAAGGCTGTGAGAATTTAGAGGCCCATGGGACCCATGGAGCTGATGGAGACCATGGAGGCTGTGTAACATTTTCAGGACAGTGGAGACTGTATAGGACTGAGAATCCTGTGGAGCCTATAGGCCTGGGAAGACTGTGGTGCCCATGGAACTCATTGAGCCTGTGGAGACTTGAGAGGTCCTATAACTCGTGGAGGCAATGGAGACTGTACAGGCACAAGGTGTTGGCAGAGCCTGTTGAGGCTATAGATAAATATGGACCCCGTGGAGCCCATGGAGGTTATATAGGCCCATGAAGCCTGTGGAAGCTGTAGAGTCTGAAGAAGCTAAGGATGATGTGGATGCCTGTGGAGTTAGTGGGGCCCATTTTGGGGTTGTGAGGCTGTGAGGGCTGTGCAGGCTCATGGAGTCTGACGAAACTGGGGAGCTTCGAGAAACTATGAATCCACATGGATCCTGTGGAGCTTGTCGAAATCATGGGGCCCATGGAGCCTGTTGAGGTATGGACCGCAAGGACACTACAGAGCATGGGGAACATTTTAAGGACATGTAGCCCATTGACAGCTGTGGAGCCCATGGAACCTGTTGAGCCTGTGGAGACTACGGCACACATTGAGGCCTCTGGACCCTGTACAGGCCATAGATCCTGTGGATTATGTGGAACCAATGGAGATTGTGGAGCCCATGGAGTCATAAAGGACTGTTGAGCCCCTGGTGCCGGTAGAGACCAGGGAGACAACAGAACCCCTTAATACTGTATAAGCCAGTGGAACCTGTCCAACCTGTGAAGCCCATGGAGTCCGTGGAGCTGGTGAAGATTGTGGAAACCATGGTGATCGGGAACCCATGGAGATTCTGGAGCCCAAGGGGGCCTGTGGATACTGTGTAGTCCCATGAAGTTCAGGGAAGCAATGAACTCTGTGAGTATATATAGTCTTGTGGGACCCATGGAGCTGATTGAGCCAATAGAGGCTGTGAAACTTGTGGAGGCCTGTGGAACCTGTGAAGGCCAGAGTACCTGTGGAGCCCATAGTACCTCTGCAGGCCTGGGGAGCCTGTGGAACCCAGGGAAGCCTGTGGAGCCTGTAGAGGCCTATAGACCCCGTGGAGCCTATGACAACTCTGCAGGCCTGTAGATCATATGGAGCCTGTGGAACCACTGGAGCTGATGGAGTCCCTGGTACCCATGGAGTGTGTGGAGCCTTCAGAGGCTGTACATCTCATGGAGGCAATGGAGACTGTGCAAGCTCATGATGCTGAGGGAGAGACTGTTGAGTCCATGGAAGAATGTGGATGCCGTGGACATCAGGGAGTTTACGTAGGCCAATAATCCTGTGGATACATTAGAGTCAGAAAAAGTTGAGGATGATGTGGAGGGATGTGGAGTCTGTGGCACCAATTTGTGGCCATGGAGCCTGAGAGGCCTGTGCAGGCTCATGGAGCATGTGGAGACTGGGATTACACTAGAGAGTGTGAAGCTACATGGATGCCATTGAGACCTTGGTGGTAATAGAGCTTATGAAATATGTATAGTCCCTGGAGCTTGGGGAGCCTCTGCATGCTCATGGAGCCTGTTGAGCCTTGAAAGCCCTTGGAGATCATGCAGCCTGTGCAGACCCATGGATCCTGTTGAGCCTGTGGGCCTGTGGAACCTATAGAAATTTTGGGGTCACTGGAGCCTCTGGAGCCTGTGTATGCCCATGGAGCCTGTGGACCATGTGTAGCCTCTGGAGACCATGGAGCTTCTGGGAACCTGTAGAGGCCTATAGACCCCATGGAGCCTACGGTAACGGTGCAGGCCTGTGGACAATATTGAGCCTGTGGAGCCACTGGAGCTGATGGAACCCATGGAGCTTGTGGAGCCTGCAAAGACCTTGTATCTCATGGAGGCAATGGAGACTGTGCAGGAACATGGTGCTGACAGAGCCTGTTGAGGCCATAGTTGAATATGGATCCCACGGTGCCCATGAAAGTTATGTAGGCCCATGAAACGTGGAGGCTGTAGAGTCTGAAGAATCTGAGGATCATGTGGATGCCGATGGAGTCAGTGAGGCCCATTTTGGGCCAGGGAGGCTGAGGCCTGTGTAGTCTCATCGAACCTATGGAAACTGGGGAGCCTCTGGAACGTGAAGCCACATGGATGCCATGGAGGCCTTCGAGATCATGCAACCTATGGAGCATGCATTGCCCCTGGAGAACTGTGGAGCCTCTGCATGCCCATGGAGCCAGTTGATCCTTTGAAGCCCTTGGAGGACATGCAGCCTGTGTGGGCCCAAGGAGCCTGTTGACGTGGAATCTGTGGTAGTTGTAGAGGCTGGGGAGAGAGAGGAATTTGTGGATCCTGTTCAATTATCAAAGGTTAATTATATACTGGTTTGTTTCCCTGCTATGCACTTGGTTTCACTCACAGTGTAAAAACCCGGATGTTACGAAATTCTATGCCAATGCATTAACTTCTACACGATTCAATAGTAAGATTAGTATTTTTTCGGGTTCTATATCTGTGTATTCACTTAAAATCATCTTCTATTCACTGGTGAAACATAACACGGTGTAAATACAGGAGTAAATTCTCCTTTCAAAGATAAGTATCATGAGAGGCAAGATGGCATTGGTGTAGGAGAGCGCACACTGCAAGCTCCCAGAGCAAGGCGCATTGGGGACGGGGTCCTGCCCGGGGGTCTGTGCTGTGCACGCGTGGAGTGAGAGGCTTGGGACATCTATCTGCGCGGATCGGCGGCGTGGACCGAACGGCGGAGATTCGTGAGTTTTGAGGCTGCCGGTGGAGGTTGGCACAGGAGGCTGAGCCCCACGGGTATGGAAAAAATAAAATAAAACGGCCATTTGGAGCCACGGGCGAGGCGAAAAAGTTTTATTTTCTGGGGAGCTGGCTGCCTGGCGCCCCTTGGACCTTGTGTGAACAGAGAAAATGAGCTAGTCAGCACCCGGTGAACTGGAGGGGGGATTTTGGTCAGGGAACGGAGCTGATTTCCCTAGCCACCCAGGGATAAGACCCGTGCCGCTGCGGAGCCAGGAGGAAGGGACACTTCCCAAAGAAGGGAGGGTTCGGTTGGAAGACAGGGAAGGGTATTTTATATTTTTAGACATTGATCTGGCTGCCTGCACCGCCCCATAGCTTTGGGGAGCAGATAAGCCGATCTGAAGCAGCATTAGGCTGAGAGCAGACGCGAATCTGCACTCAAACTGATTTACTGAGCAGCCCAGTGACGCTGGAGCTCGGCACCAGAAGGGGCGGAATCCGCCATTTTTAGCACTCCTCACTGACTAACATCAGAGTTTCAGCTAACCTGGGGAGTCCGGAAAGTGGGACGTGCTTGATTAATTTCCACGGGCCCAGCTA
>JAKSZT010039514.1:101620-115411 GCA_026826555.1 Tolypeutes matacus
TGCAGAGTTGTCATAGGCTCCACGGGGTCTATAGGCCTCTACAGGCTCCACAGGCTTCCCTGGGGTCCACAGGCTCCCCAGGCCCGCAGAGGTACCATTGGCTCCACAGGTACTCTGGCCTGCACAGGTTCCACAGGACTCCACATGTTTCACTGCCTCCATTGGCTCAATCAGCTCCATGGGTCCCACAAGACTATATATACTCACAGAGTTCATTGCTTCCCTGAACTTCATGGGACTACAGAGTATCCACAGGCCCCCTTGAGCTCCAGAATCTCCATGGGCTCCCGATCATCATGGCTTCCACAATCTTCACGAGCTCCACGGACTCCATGGGTTTCACAGGTTGGACAGGTTCCACTGGCTTATACAGTATTAAGGCGCTCTGTTGTCTCCCTTGTCTCCATTGGCACCAGGGGCTCAACAGTACTTTATGACTCCATGGTCTCCACAATCTCCATTGGTTCCACATAATCCACAGGATCTATGGCCTATACAGGATCCACAGGCCTCAATGGGTGCCATAGTCTCCACAGGCTCAACAGGCTCCATGGGCTCCACAGCTGTCAATGGGCTACATGTCCTTAAAATGTTCCCCATTCTCTGTAGTGTCCTTGGGGTCCATAACTCAACAGGCTCCATGGGCCCCATGGTTTCGAGAAGCTCCACAGGATCCACAGGTCTGTACAGGCTTCACAAGCTCGCTGGGCTGGCACAGGCTTCAAGGAATCCTAAGGCTTTGTGAACTGAACGGACTTGACAGACTCCATGGTCTCCAATGCCTCAACAACTCCACAGGACTTCACAGGCTCCACAGGCCTCTACAGGATCCATGGGCTCCACAGGCTCCATAGTCTCAACGTGCTCCACAGGCTCAATGGGTATGCACAGGCTCTAAAGCCTCCACAGACTCCAAAGGCTCCATGGGTTCTATGTGCTCCACAGGCTCCATGGGTATGCACAAGCCCCACAGGCTCCATTGAGTCCAGATTCTCTACAGCCTCCATAGATTCCACATTTTCCACAGGCTCCATGGGTGTGCACAGTCTCCACAGGCTCCATTGACTCCAAAGCGTCTACAGCCTCCACAGGCTCCATGTCCTCCACTGGCTACTGGGGACTGCACAGGCTACATAGCCTCGAAGGGCTTCAAAGGCTCAAAAATCTGCATGGGACTACAGAGGCTTTACAGTTCTCAAGGAGCACTAAATGCTCAATGGGCTCCAATAACTCCAAGACCTCCATGGCATCCATATGTCTTCAGAGTCTGCAGACTCCCCAGTCTTCACAGGCTCCATGAGTCAGCACAGGCCTCACAAGCACCATGGCCTAAAATGGGTTTCTTAGACTCCACAGACCTCCACATGGTCCTCATCTTCCTCAGAATCTTCTGCCTCCACAGGCTCCATGGGCCCACATAACCTCCATGGGCTTGAACGGAACCACTATCCTCCAAAGCCTCCACAGACTCCACAGGCTCCATAGGTTCTACATGATCCACAGGCTCCATAAGTTTACACAGTCTCCTTTGACTTCACAGGCTCTAAAGCCTGCACAAGCTCAATGTGCTCCACAGGCTCCATGGGCCCCCACAGCCTCAATGGCCTCCAAGAGTTTCAATGGATCAACCAGCTCCATGTGCTTTCAGAGGCTCCATAGGACTCCATTAGCAATGCATGTTCCATGGGCTCCATGACATCCAAGGCCTCCATGGCATCCATGTGGATTCATAGTTTCCCGAAGCTCCCCAGTTTCGTCAGACTCCATGAGCCTGCACAGCCCTCACAGCCTCACAGCCCCAAAATGGGCCCCACTAACTCCACAGGCATCCACATGATCCTCAGCTTCTTCAGACTCTACAGCTTCCACAGGCTTCGTGGGCCTATATAACCTCCATGGGCTCCATGGGGTCCATATTTATCTATAGCCTCAACAGGCTCTGCTAACACATTGTGCCTGTACAGTCTCCATTGCCTCCACGAGATATAGGACCTCTCAAGTCTCCACAGGCTCAATGAGTTCCATGGCTTCCATCAGCTCCAGTGGCTCCAAAGGCTCCTTACAGTCCACAGACCTGCAAATTTGCCATAGGCTCCAGGTGGTCTATAAACCTCTACAGACTCCACAGCTCCATGAACTCCAGAGGCTACACATGCTCCACAGGCTCTATGATTCTGTACAAGCTGTATTGTCTCCAAGGGCTTTAAAGGCTCATCAGTCTCCATTAGCATATAGAGTTTCCCCAGGCCTCCCGGGGACAATGCATTCATCATAAGATCTATGACCCCCAAGGCCTCCATTGTTTCCATAATTCTCCACACTCTCCAGTGTCTCCCTGTCTCCACATGCTCCATGAGCTTGCACAGGCCTCACAGTCTCCATGGCACAAAATGGGCTCCTCAGACACCACAGTCCTCCTCATGATCTTCAGCTTCCTGAGACTGTACAGACTCCAAACGCTTCATTGGTCTACCTCCATGGGCTTGAAGGGATCCACATTCCTCTGGCCTCAGCAGGATCTGATTCATCCATGAGCCTGCACAGTTTCAGTAGGCTCCATGGGGTCTATAGGCCTCTACAGACTCCACAGGGTTCCATGGGCACCACAGTCTTCCCAGGCCTACAAGCTCCACAGGATTCTCAGTCCTATACAGTCTCCACTATCCTGAAAATGTTACACAGCCTCCATGGTCTCCATCAGCTCCATGGTTCCCATGGGCCTCTAAATTCTCACAGCCTTCACACTCTCCCTGTCCTTCAATGAACCGCACAGTATCCACTGGCCTCCTTGGGTTCCAGAGTGTCCTTTGTTTCCTTGGTCTCCATGGCTTCCACAAACTCCACCTGCTCCACAACTCAGATTTCATGGAATCTATGGGCTCCACGGTCAGGACAAGCTCCACATGTGTCAATGAACTCTAGGTGCCTGCATCGGTTCCATAGGCCTCCACAGGCTTCACGGAATCCACAGCCTCCATGGACTCCATGTGCTCCACAGGCTAGATGGATATGCACAGGCTCCACTGCCTTAAAGGACTCCACAGCCTCGATGGGCTCCACGTGCTCCGCAGGCTTCATGGGTATGCACAGGCTCCAGAGGCTCCATGGACTCCACAGACCCAATTGGCTCCAACTGATCCACAGACTCCATGGGTATGCACAGGCTCCACATGCTCCATGAACTCCACATACTACCTGGGATCCATGTTTTCCACAGGCTCCATGGGTGTGCAGTCTCCAAAGTCTTCACTGACTCCACAGTCTCTACAGTCTCCACTGTCTCTACAGATATACAGGCTCTCCAGGCTCTCCAGGCTCCATAGGATCCATGGGCTCCATGATCTCCAGGGGCTTCACATAATCCACATGTTCTACCTGCCTGCACAGTTGCCCTGGGCTCCATGGGGTCTGAAAGCCTTAGTGGCTCCACAAGCCTCTATGGGCTCCACAGGCTCCCCAGCCTTGCAGAAGTACCATTGACACAACAGGGTCCTGAGGTCTGCACAGGCTCCACAGTCCTCCAAGGGTTTCATAGCCTCCATGTGTCCATCAGCTCCATGGATTCCACAGGCCTCTGTATTCTTAAAGTCTTCACAGTCTCCCTGTTCTTCACGGGACTGAAAAGGATCCAGCTGCCTCCTTCGACTCCACAATCTCCATGGACTTCTCGGTCTCCCTGGGTTCAACAAACTCCACCAGCTCAATGGTCCATGTGATTCACTGGTTTCACAGGTTCCAATGGCCTACACCGTATCCATGAACTCCATGGTCTCCATTGGGTCCATGGACTCCAGTGTCTCTACAGTCTTTCATGGCTCCATGGTCCCAAAAGAATCCCCTTACTCTATGGCCCGTTCATGATCCACAAGCCTCAATGGGTACTGCAGGCTCCACAGGTTCAATATTGCTCCATGGGCTGCACAGGTGTCATCAGACTACATGTACTTATCATGCACCACATTCTCTGTACTGCCCTTGGGCGACATACCCCAAAAGGCTCCATGGGCTCCATGGGCTCTACAATCTCTCGAGTATCCACAGGCCTTTACAGGTTCTTCAAGCTCCTTGGGGCTGCACAAGCATCAAGGGCCCCACGGGCTTTATGAACTCCATGGTCTGGAAGTACTTCATGGACTCCATGGCCTCAACCAGCTCCACAGGCTTTCTCATGCTCCACAGGCCTCTACAAACTCTGTGGGCTCCATGGGCTCCACAAATCTGCATATGTTCCATAGGATCCACAGGCTCCAAGTGCTTCATGGGCCTCTACATGCTCCAAATGCCCCAATGGCTCCACTGGCCTACAAAGCCTACATTCGCCATGGATTCTATGGTCTCCACAGGCAGCAAAAGCTCCACATGTGTGAATAGCCTCTAGGGTCCTGATTGGGTCCAAAGGCCTCCATGGCATCCATGTGGCCTCACAGTTTCCAGAAGCTTCCTGCACAGGCTCGACATCCTCCCTGGCCCAAAATGGGCCTCACTGACTCCACAGGCATCCACATGATCCTCAGATTCTTCAGAGTCTACAGACTCCACAGGCTTCATGGGCCAACATAACCTCCATGGGATCGAAGGAATACATATTCCTCCATATCTTCAACAGGCCTTGCCAGCACCATGATTCTGTACAGGTTCCATGACTTCCATGAGATATAAAGGCTCTGCTGGCTCCAGAGCCTCTATCGGTTCTATGAGCTCCATGAGCTCCAGTGGCTCCACAGGATCCACATGTTTCTAAGGCCTGCACAGTTGCCTTAGGCTCCATGTAGTCTTTCGGATGGTACAGGCTCCACAAGCCTCCCTCAGCTCCACAGGCTCCCGAAGCCTACAGAGGTCCCATGGACTCCAGTGGGTCCTCAGGCCTGCACATGCTCCCCAGGCCTCCACCAATTTCATAGCCTCCATGTGCTCCATCACCTCCATGGTTTCTTCAAGGCTTTATATTCACAGAATTCACTGCCTCACTGGACTTCACGGGACTGCACAGGCTCCAAAGCCCTCCTTGGGCTCCTGAATCTCCATGGGCTCCCTGATCTCCATGGCATCCACAAACTCCACCAGCTCCACGGACTCCATGGGCTTTAAAGTTTGCACTGGTTCCATTGCCCTACACATTATCCACGGACACCTTGGATTCACTTTTCTCCACAGCTCCAGGGCTCTAAAGTCCTTCATGACCCAATGGGTTCCACAATCTCCATTGGCTCCACATAATCCACAGGATGTATGGCCTGTACAAGGTCCACAGGCCTCAATTGGCATTGCAGTCTCCACAGGCTCAAGAGGCTCCCGGGGCTCCACAGATGTCATTGGTCTACATTACCTTAATATGTTTCAAATTTTTTGTAGTATCCTTCGTGTCCATAACTCAACAGGCTCCATGGGCCCCATGGGCTCGATGAGCTCCACAGTATCTACAGGCCTGTAGAGGCTACATAAGCTCCTTGGGCCTGCAATCGCTTCAAGGACAGCTTGGGCTCTGTGAACTCCACAGTCTTGACAGTCTTCATAGTCTCCATGGCCTCAACAACTCCACAGGGCTTCACATCCTCCACAGGCCTCTAAAGTATCCATGGGCTCCATGGGTATCATGGTATAAACATACTCTTCAGGTTCCATGGATATGTACAGGCTCCAAAGACTCCACGGAATCCATAGGTTCCATGGGATCAATGTGCTCCACAGGCTCCATGGGTATGCACAGGCTGCATGGTCTCGAAGGCTTCAAATGCTCAATTGGAATTTGAAAGGGGGCAGATGTGGCTTAAATGTTTGGACGTTTGTCTCCCATATGGAGGGACCTGGGTTCGATCCACAGGAATGGCCATCCCAGGGAATGGAGAGGGCCTGCATCTGCAGGCATGATCATCCCACCCACCATATCCATGGGATATAAGCCCTCTCTCACTTGGAGTTGAAGTGGACATCACCATCCCAGTCGCCTCAGGATTGGGGGAAGAACTATGGACTAGAGTGGACTTGATGGTATTCTCTTGCTCACATATGCTGATTCTTGCAATGCAAGAAATTATAACAATGAGGTGGAGCCAGTGGCCACTTGACAGTTTTTGGGTAGGGAGGGGATGAGCAGTTGAAATACAGGGGCTTCTTTGGGAGTTGGAGGTTGTCCTGAGTACTGTTGTGGCAATGGATGTAGGCCATTTTAAATCAGCACACACCACTCAGAACTGAGTGGGAGAGAGTGTGGTCTACAGTGTGAACTGTGGTCTATGGTTGGTGGCAAGGCTCCAGGATGTGTAAGTTCATTGAGGTTGGTGGGCCACACTTGTGGGAGATGTTTGTGTGGGATGTGGTGGGGGGTGTGGGAGGTTGGCAACATGGAAATCCCAGTGGGTTCCATGTAATATTTTAGGTAATCTAAGCACCTCTTAAAATACATGTATATATATATATATAAACAACATTTTTGTAAGCAAATACACATATATGCATATATATTTATATATCATTTTGCAAATGTTTGTATGTATTGTGAGAATTTTGATTTTTACCCATAATTAAAAAAAAAGAAAAAAAAAACAAATGCTCAATTGGCTCCATGGGCCTTCAGAGGCTCCACAGATCTCCAAGAGCAATGAATGCTCCATGGGTTCCATGACCTCCAAGGACTACATGGCATTCATTCATCTTCACAGTTTTCAGAAACTCCCCAATTTCCACAGGCTCCAAGAGCCTTCACAGGCCTCACAGGCTTCATGCCCCAAAATTTGCTTCACTGACTACACAAGTCTCCACATGATCCTCAGCTTCTTCAGGCTCTACAGCTTCCACAAGCTTCATAGGCCATCATAACCTCCATGGGCTCCATCATATCCACATCCCTGCACTTCCTAAATAGGTTCTGCCAGCACCATGAGCCTGCACAGGCTACATTGCATCCATGAGATATATAGCCTCTGTAGGCTCTACATACTCCATGAGTTCCAGCACATCCGTCAGCTCCAGTGGCTCTACAGAGTCCATATGGTCCACAGGCCTACACATTTGCCATAGGCACCATGTGGTCTATAGACCTCTTTAGGCTCCACAGGCTTCATGGGCTTCCGAGGCTACACGTGCTCCACAGGCTCCATTCATATTCACAGTCTCCACAGGCTCCAATGACACATCGTTTATATAGGCTCCACAGGCTCCACAGATTCCATGGGTCTGCACAGTCTGCATGGTCTCCAAGGTCTTGAAAGGCTCAACAGGCTCCATGGGCGTGAAGAACTTCTCCAGGCCTCCAGGAACAATGCATACACCATTAGCTCCATGAACTCCAAGGCCTCCATTGTATCCACATGGCTTCAAACTCTCCAGTGTCTCCCCCATCTCCACATCCTCCATGAGCCTGCACAGGCCTCTCAGGCTCCATGGCTCAAAATGGACACCTCAGACGACAGAGGCCTCCAAATCATCCTCAACATCTTCAGACTCTACAAACTCCACAGCTTTCATGGGCCTAAATAAACTCCATAACCTCCATGGCATCCACATTTTACCATGGCCTCAATAGGCTCTCCCAGCATCATGAGCTTGCACAGTCTCCATTGTCTCCATGAGGTGTACAGCCTCTGCATTCTCCACAGACTCCATGGTTTCCATGGGTTCCATGAGCTCGAGTGGCTCTACAAGCTTCATATGTTCTGTAGGCTTGCACAGATACCATAGGCTCCATGAGATCTATAGGAATATATAGGCTCCACAACTCCATGGGCTTCAGTCTACTGAGGCCTGCAGAGGTTACATTATCTTGACAGGTCCTAAGTCCTGCATGGACTCCACAGGGCTCCACAGGTTTTACAGCCTGCAAGGGCTCAATCAACTCAATGGCTTCCACTTGACTCTATATTCTCACAGTCTCCCTGACTTTAAACCAGACTCCTTCAGCTCCACTGGCCTCCTTGGGCTCCAAAGTGTCCATGGTCTCCTCGGTCTCCATGGCTTCCACAAACTCCACCAGTTCCATGGATTCCAATAGCTTAACAGGTTCCACAACTTCCACTTTACTACACATCATCTACAATCTCCATGAGCCCCATGGGCTCAAAAGAATCCAATGGCTCTAAGGCCTGTACAGGCTTCAATGGCCTCAATGGGCACCACAGTCTCCACAGGCTCAATATGCTCAATCGGTTCACAGTGTAAATGGGCTACTTGTCCTTAATAGGCTCCCCATTCTCTGTAGTGTCCCTGGGCTCCATACCTCAATAGGTTCCATGGGCCCCATGGGCTCGACGAGCTCCACAGGTTCCACAGGCCTTTATAGGCTCCACAAGCTCCCTGGGGATGCACAAGCATCAAGAGCTCCATGGGCTTTGCGAACTCTGTGGTCTTGAAAGACTTCATGCGATCCAAGACGTCAATGAGCTCCACAGGCTTCCACATGGTCCACAGGCTTCTACACACTCCATGGGCTCACGGGATTCACAGGTCTGCATAGGTTCCATGGTTTCCACAGGCTCCAAGGGCTTCATGAGCCTCTAGAGGATCCAAATGCCCCACAGACTCCACTGGCCTACTGAGACTCCAGTCTCCATGGATTCTAGGGTCTCCACAGACAGCAAAAGCTCCATATGTGTAAATGGTCCCTAGGGTCCTGATAGGCTCCAGTGACTTCCATGGGCTGCACAGGCTACACAGGCTCCTTGGGCTCCACGTGATCCACATGTTCAATGTGTATGCACAGGATCTGCTACTTCCTCTGACTCCAACGGCACTGCACCCTCCACAGGAGCCACGTGCTCCACAGGCTCCATGGGCCCACACTGGCATCGTGGCCTCCAAGGGCTTCAAAGTATCAATAGGCTCCATGGGCCTGTAGAGGTTCCACTAGACTCCATGGCCAATGTAGTGTCCATGGTCTCCATGACCTCCATCCCTGTATCTAACAGTTTCCAGAAGCTCCATGGTTTCCTCAGGCTTCATGAGCCTGCACAGCCCTCATCACCCCACTGAATCCACAGTCCTCCACATGATACTTAGCTTCTTCAGACTGTATATCTTCTACAGGCTTAATGGGCCTACATAACCTCCATGGGCTCCATGGGTTCCATATATCTCGATGGCCACAACAGGCTCTGCCAGCACCATGTGCCTGCACAGTCTGCATTGCCTCCATGAGGGA
Source organism: Tolypeutes matacus (assembly GCA_026826555.1). Taxonomy (NCBI): domain Eukaryota; kingdom Metazoa; phylum Chordata; class Mammalia; order Cingulata; family Chlamyphoridae; genus Tolypeutes; species Tolypeutes matacus. The sequence continues at coordinate 110,754 of JAKSZT010039514.1, forward strand.
TACAGCCTCTGTAGGCTCCATAGGCTCCATGGGTTCCATGTGCTCCATCAGCTCCAGTGGCTCCACAGGCTCCATATGTTCCACAGGATTGCATAGTTGCCACAGGCTCCATGGGGTCTATAGGCCACTACAGGCTCCACAGGCTCCATGGGCTCCAGAGGCTACACATTCCACAGGCTCCATGGGTATACACAGGATCCACAGTCCAGACAGTTTCTATAGGCTCCACAGGGTTCAAAGGTTCCATGTGTCTGCACAGGCTGCATGGTCTCCAAAGGTTTCAAGGCTCAACGGGCTCCATGGTCGTGTACAGACTCCCCAGGCCTCCAGGGACAATGCTTGCTCCATAAACTCTATTACTTCCAAGGCCTCCATGGCATCCATTTGGCTTCACAATCTCCAGTGTCTCCCTGGTCTCCACATGCTCCATCAGCCTGCAAAGGCCTCTCGGTCTCCATGGCCCAAAATGGGCACTACAGACCCTTCTGGTCTCCACATCAGCCTGGATTTCTTCAAACTCTACAGCCTCCACAGTATTAATGGACCTATATAAACTCCATGATCTTCATAGCATCCACATCCTTCCATGGCCTCAGCAGGCTCGCCCAGCATCATGAGCTTGCACAGTCTCCATTGCTTCTATGAGATGTACAGCCTCTGTAGTCTCCACAGTCTCCATCGGTTCCATGGGCTCCATGAACTCCACTGGCTCTACAGGCTCAATATGTTCCACAGGCCTGCAGATTTACCATAGGTTCCAAGGGTTCTATAGGCTATACAGGCTCCACACCACCATGGGCTTCACAGTCTCCTGGGCCTGTAGATGTAACATGGTATCGACAGGGTCCTCAAGTCTGCACAGGCTCCACAGGCCTCCACGTGTTTCATAGCTTCCATGGCATCTACAACTCAATGGGTTCCACAAGCCTCTTTATTCTCACAGTGTTCACAGTGTCCCTGTCCTTCACTGGACTGCACAGGCTCCACTGGCTTCCATGGGCTCCACAGTCTCCATCTTCTCGGTCTTCATTGCTTCCACACACCTCCCAGCTCCACACTCCAAGAACTTCACAGGTTGCATAGATTCCACTTCCTTACACAGCACTCACGAGCTCCATGAGATCCATGGGCCCCATGTGCTCAGTGTTCTCTAGAAATATACAGTCTCTGCAGGTTCCACAGGCTCCATGGTTTCCATGGGCTCCATGAGTTTCATGGTCTCCGCAGACTGCACATGTTGACCAGGCCTGCACAATTGCCATATGCTCCATGGGGTCTATAGGCCTGTACATATTCCTCAGCCCTCAATGGGCTCCACGGTCTCCACAGGTCTGCATATATTCCATGGGAACACAGGTTCAAATGGCTACATGGGCCTCCACAGCTCCAAATACCTAACAGGCTCCACTGGCCTACAAAGCTTCCAGTGTACATGGATTCTATGGTCTCCACTGGCAGCAAAAGCAAAACATGTGTGAATGCCTTCTAGGGTGCTGATAAGCTCTAAAGGCTTCCACAGGCTACACAGAATCCACAGGCTCCATGGGTACTCACAAGATCCACAAGTTCCTCTGACTCCAAAGGCTCTACAGCCTCCACAGGCACAACGTGCTCCACAAGCTCCATGGGCCTGCAAAGGCTGCATGGTCTCCTAGGGCATCAAAAGATAAATGGGCTCCATGGGCATGCAGAAGCTCCACAGGAATCCACGGTCAAGGCATCCTCCACGGACTCCCTGACATGCAAGGCCTGCATAGTATCCATGTGGCTTCAGTTTCCAGAAGCTTCCCAGTTTCCTCAGGCTACATGAGCCTGTGCAGGTCTCACAGCCACCCAGGCCCAAAATGAGCGCCACCGACTCCACAGGCCACCACATAATCCTCAGCATCTTCAGACTTTACAGCCTCCACAGGCTTCATTGACCAATATAATCTCAATGGGATTCACGGGATCCATATTCCTCCATCGCCTCAACAGTCTCAGCCAGCCTGACTTGCCTGCACAGTCTCCATTGCCTCCAGGAGATATACAACCTCTGTAGGCTCCAAAGGCTCCATGGGTTCCATGGGCTCCATCAGCTCCAGTGGCTCCCCAGACTCCATATGGTCCATAGGTCTGCACAGTTGCCATACGCTCCATGGGGTCTATAAGCCTTTACAGGCTCCACAGCCTCCATGGGCTCCAGAGGCTACACATTCTCGACAGGCTCCATGGGTATATACAGGCTCCACTGACCCTACAGGTTCTATACATTCCACAGTCTCCACAGGTTCCATGGATCTGCACAGGCTGCATGGACTCCAAAGTCTTTAAAGGCTCGATAGGCACCATGAGTGTGCGGAGGCTCCCCAGGCCTCCGGGGACAATGCATGCTCCATAAGCTCTATGACCTCCAAGGCTTCCATGGCATCCATGTGTCTTCACACTCTAATGTCTCCCCAGTCTCCACATAATTCATGAGTCTGCACAGGCTTCTCAGGCTCCATGGCCCAAAATGGGCACCACAAACCCCATAAGCCTCCACATAATCCTCAACTTCTTCAGACTGTACAGCCTCCACATGCATCATGGGTCTACATAAACTGCATGATATCCACAGCTTCCACAGTCCTCCATGTTCCCAGCAGGCTCTCCTAGCACCATGATATTGCAGTCTCCATTGCCTCCATGAGACTCTGCAGGCTCCACAGGCTCCATTGTTTCCATTGGCCCCATGAGTTCCAGTGGCTCTACTGGCTCCATATGTTCCACAGGCCTGCACGCTTACCATAGGCTTCATGTGTTCTATAGGAATATACAGGCTCCACATGTTCATGGGCCTTGCATTCTCCCCATGCTTGCAGAGGTAACATGTATCAACAGTGTCCAGAAATCTGCACGGTGTGCAAAGGCCTCCACGTATTTCACAGCCTCCATTGTTTCCATCAGCTCGATGGGTTCCACAGGCTTCTATATTCTCACAGGCTTCACATTCTCAGTCATTCACCAGACTACTTATGCTCCACTGGCCTCCTTGGACACCACAGTATCCATGGTCCTCTAAGTCTCCATGGCTTCCACAAACTCCATACATCCACGGACTACAAGAGCTTCACAGGTGGAACAAGTTCCATTTCACTACACCACCTCAATGAGCTCCATGAGCTCCATGGGCTCCATGGGCTCCATGGGCTCTACAGATATACAGTCTCTGCAGGCTCCACAGACTCCATGGTTTCCATGGACTCCATGAGCTCCAGGGGCTCCACAGGCTGCATATGTTGTGCAGGCCTGCACAGTTGCAATATTCTCCATGGGGTCTATAGGCCTGTACAGGTTCCACAGCCCTCCATCAGCTCCACAGACTCACCAAGCCTGGAGAGATACCATGGACTCGACAGGTTCCTGTGGCTGGCACAGGATCTACAAGCCTTCACGTGTTTCACATCCTCCATGGGCTGCATCAGCTCCATGGATTCTGCAGACCCCTATATTCTCACAGACTTCACAGTCTTACTGTCTTTCACAGGACTGCAAAGGCTCCACATTCCTCCTTGGATTCCACAGTCTCCATGGACTCCTTGGTCCCCCTGGCTTCCACAAACTCCACCAGCTCCACTGCCCATGGCCTTCACAGATTGCACAGCTTCCACTGGACTACACAGCATCCACGACCTCCATGGGCTCCACGGGCGCTAGGGATTCTACTCTCCTTTATGGCTCCATGGGCTCCACCAGCTACATCGGCTCCACAGAATCCACCAGCTCTAAGTTCTTTAAAGACTTCACAGTCCTCAATATGCACTGCAGTTTTCACAGGCTCAATATTCTCCTTGGGATACACAGGTGTCAATGGGCTACATGTTCTTAACATGCTACACATTCCGTATTATGTCCTTGGGCTCCATTACACAACAGGCTCCATGGGTCCTATATTAGTCAGGGTTCACTCGGGAAACAGAATCAGCAGGAGATATCTGTGAATAATATAGAACTCTAAAAGAGTCTCTCACACGACCTTGAGGACGTTCTAGTCCAGGTTCCTCAGGCAAGCTGTAAACCAGGGGCTCCGATGAAAGCCCGATGAAAGGTTGTTGATGAGTCTCTGGGAGAAGTTGCCTCTCCAACGACAAGCTGGGAAATTCTCTCTGAATGTTTAAATCACTTCCACTTTTAAGTCATTCAACTGATTGGATAAAAGCACCACCCATTGATAATGTAATCTCCCTGATTGATGCAGATGAATCAACCATCCAAGCAGTAAACTCACTGGTGATTGAAATCCATAAATGTTCTTGTATTACAATTAGCCCAGTGCTTGCTGGAATAAACAACTGGACAAAACTACTCGGCCGAGTTGACACATTAGCCTAACCATCACAGGCCCCATGGCCTCGACAAGATCCGCAGGATCCACAGGCCTGTACAGGCTCTACAATCTCCTTGATGATGCACAAGCATCAAAGACTCCACAGGCTTTGTGTACTCCCTGGTCTTGAACATCTTCATGGGCTCCAAGGCCTCAACCAGCTCCACAGAATATCACAGTTTTTACATGCCTCTACAGTCTCCATGGGCTCCACAGGCTCCACAGGTCTGCATAGGTTCCATGGGTTCCACAGGCTCCAAGGGTTTCATGGGCCTCCACAGGATCCAAATGCCCCACAATCTCCACTGGC
>JAKSZT010039519.1:0-25091 GCA_026826555.1 Tolypeutes matacus
TGGCTCTTCTTGTTTAAAATGAGTATCACATCCAGATTGGTGACTTCATAACTGGGAAATGGAGAAGTGATACAGCACTTGATCCATGATGGGGACAAAACAACACCCCATAAATCAACCCTGGAACATTCAGGCTTCTGAAGCCTAAGAAAGGCGCAGCTTCCAAACATGCACGAGTAAGTTGGAAACAGAACAAAGGCTAAAATGGGAACCTAGGAAATCGTGAATATTTTGTTTTTGACTGACTCTTTTTGTTCATTTTTTTTTTCTATTTATTTGGATGAGATGCACTTTTTAATGTTCTTTAAAGTTTACCAGGGAAATTTTAACACTTTTGCTTGCCTTTCCAAATCTGCACTTATTATTTGTTATTGCCTTGCCTAATAATTTTTTAAAAGCATTTTATAACCTGTATTAGTCAACCAAAGGGTGCTGATACAAAATGACAAAAATCTGTGGGTCTTTAAAAAGGGTATTTATTTGGGGTAGAAGCTTACAATTACCAGACCATAAAGCACAAGTTTCTTCCTTCCCCAAAGTATGTTACCCCGTCTTGGAGTGAAACAGCTGCCAATATTTGCCAGGGTTCAGGCTTCTTGGGTTCCTCTATTCTCAGGTCTGCATTTCTCTCTGGGCTCAGCTCTTCTGTTTCCTCCACAAGGTCAGGTGTAGACTATGAGGCTCTCTGAGCTTTGCCTCTCTCCACAAGTCCAGCTGTGAATTGTCAGGTGAATGGCTTATCTCTTTTTCCCTGGGCCTCCTGTCCTTGCTCATCAGAACTCCAACATCAAAAACTACTCTAGCTCTGTCCTTTGCCGTGTCTTTTTATGTTTGAGACCCCAGTCACCAAGGGGCTGGATCCAACACCGTACTGACTGTGGCTCAGAAAATGCCCATATCATAACTTAATCATGCCCAGATTAACAGATCAGTTTACAAGCATAATCCAATATCTATTATTGGAATTCATAACCATATCCAACTGCTACATATCCATTTACACATCTGATGCTATATATTATTTTATGCTGTATTTTAACCCTTTGTTGATGTCCAAGGCCATGGATATCATTATTTATTTATCCATTCAGTAGTCATTTAGATATATGAATTTAATTAACAAATATTATTGTTCAATCCATCCTGAATCTTGAATCTTCTGGGATTATTTTCTTTCTGCCTGAAGAATATTCTTTTACATTTCTTTTAAAGTGAGTTGCTGTTAGCAAACTTCTTTAGATTTTACTAATCTGTAAAAGTATTTATTTCACTTATTACTGAAGGATTGAGATGAATTAAATCTCGTTCCCTTTAAGACCTCCACTATTTTGGGAGCAACCTTAGGGTGGAATTTCTCCATTCTGTTGTAAATGTCATCAGTTCTTTGGAGGAAAATTTGGGGCATTCAGTTTTACAGCCTGCTTCCTGTCACCTACCACACAGGCAGAATCTCTGCACTCTGGCTCTGGGGGTGGGAATAATGGCACACCTCTCTGTGTTACACACCTAATTTTGGAGCTAAGATTTGGTGGAGAAAGCACAGTATATTGAATTCTTCTTGGGCCCATTCTAGGGGCCAGTGCAATGGTGGTCAACACAATTTTGTTCAATGACGGCCACACCCAAAATACAGTCACTGCTTCATGAGTTCCCATTTCTCCCAGACTGAGGAGACCCCTCCTGATCCCTGTGACCTGGGTTAATGTCCTCGTTTGTGTCTTGTGTGGACCCCAGAATGTATATTCTTATTAACCCATTGCTTTGTGTGTAAGCCTTTTGTATGTGGGATATTCTGGTTAGATTCAGATAAGGGGCCTTTCAGTTAGGTCACTTTTTGTTAGATTGCTTTAATTTAGTTAAAGCCTCTTATTAGATTTCAGGCACCAGGATGGACCACAATCATTGTGCTGAAGTACTACATACATGGAACACACCGAGAAAGAGTGCTGCCATGTTTACCCTGTCATGTGGGATAGGGTTCCAGGAACTCCTAGAGCTGTGGAGAGACACAGAAACCCTGAGAGGCTGAGGGAGATGCCATATCCTGGAGTCATGGAGTAGCTTGAAGCGGAAGACATCCAGGCCAGAGGAGAAGTTAGATGTGTGAGCAACTGTGTCTGATGGCCCACTGCTGAGCTCAGGGAGAAAGTGAGTTTGGAGGAGAAGGCAGAGAGAGAAGGCAGGCCCAACATTTTGTCTTGGCTGGAGTCCAGGAACAGCAGATCTATGTTAGGACAGCATTTTTGATGATGCCTTGATTTGGACATTTTGACAGCCTCATAACTGTAAGCTTTAACCCTAATAAATTACAATAAAATCCTACCTATTTCTGATATTTTGCTATGGCAACACTTGGCAAACTCAAACATCTGGGGAAATGGTGTTGGAGAAGTGCCCTGTTCCCAAATGGCATTGTGATGCTGATGCCCAGTGAATTCACCTGTAAGTTGTGGTTATCTCCGGACTAGGGGGGAATGAGTACTGGAAAGATGGAGGGGGAAGTGCTCTTGGCCAGCAGGCCTACAGAAGAGGGAGTCAAGCAGGGTAGTAACATGGTTTGGGGACTAGACCAAAGTAAGAGATGCCCTAGTATGATGTACCTGCCTCAGGCAGGGATTGACCAGGTGGACAGGGGCAGATTAAAGCAAGGGATCTGGGGTCTGCTGCAGCAGAGTTGTCATGGCACAGAGAGGAGACATACTGTTCCTCCTCCTTTTGCCTTTTGCTCCTTCCCTTGGCCTCCACCGTTGACCCTCTGAGGATGCTGCTCTTACTGTACCCCTCCTGGGTCTCAGGCATAGACTCAGGTCTCCTGCTACCAGTCCTACTTTCATCTTCTCCAACCTTGGGGCAGCTAAAGTAAGACAATGCCAAGATGTAACCTGTTGGTGTCAGGAAGGAAAGGTCAAAATTCACATTACAGCATTGGCTACATCAATAACATCACCAGAATCAGCAATATTATGTCAGTGACTTTAATGAATAGTATGGGAATCCCAGAAAGTCCTGGGACCTAGGACTGACAAGAATTGAAATGTGATTGTGAGATAGTGTTATGATTCCAGAAAACCTCAGAGGGTGCAGATGCCAGATATTTCCCAGAATAAATATAATATTTTCAACACATTTTGAACAGAGTTGAAAATGATGCCGACCTCTTTAATCCCAGAACAGAATGGAGGGGTTGGATGGGAAGAAGCTGATGAACACCTGAAGAAGCTGGAATGTAACATGCGTTCACTGCATGTCCCTCAAACCAGAGAGGGAGTGTCCTGTTTGGGAACCAAACTCCCAAAGCCCCAATGAAATCATCATCATAGGTTCTCAATCCGCAAAATAGATCAGGGAGAGAGCCCTGTTCAACACTCACAGTCTCAGTTAGTGATGTGAGTCACTCTAGTGGGTCTTCACTGGGTAATAAGCAGAAGGAAGTCCATCTTCTACTTTGGTGCTAACAGTCCTCTAACCAGACACGTGTAGAGAGCAGTGTGGCCTACACTTGGTCACTTACATGCTCCATGTGCTCCATCCTCACTCTTGCTGTGGGACCCTCCACCTGTTGAACCAGCTGGGGATACGGCCGAGGGGAGTGAGCACTTTTCCTTTATTGGGGACTCTATTAACAAAGGCCAAGGGGAAGTAATGTTGCTGATACAAATCGATATATTCAAACCAACCACTTTGTATGATTTCATTGTGTACTATTTTCATAATTTCATAATTTTTTTTCATAATTTCTTTTAAATTATATTCAAATTATTTGTGCAAAGAGTATAAAATATTTTATGTGTGTTATGGCAAAGAGTCAAACTCCTTCTCTATCCAAAACCCCCATTCCTCCTTCCTCAGAAGTATCTGCATTGGCAGATTTTTTGGGTACACAATTCTGGTTGTAAATACATGCATTCTTTAGCTTCATCCATCCCACAATGTATCACGTATGAGAAAAATATTGGAGTACAAGTTAAGAATATAAATAAATGTTCTAACTTTTTAAAATACTTGAAATTAGAAGTATATCATCTAATTATGAAAGGATCATTTCTGATTTTAAAAAGTAAGCAAAATTGCAGTTAACTATAAAGCAGGCCACTGTAGTTCTGTGGCTGTAAAACTTGAATCCACATCAGAATCAGGTGAAGAAACTGAAAAAAATATCAATGGTTCGGGTACATTATAAGAAAATGCTAAAATAATGGGGAGAAATATTTTTGAAATGGTAATTTTTTAAAGGCTTAACCAGAATGTAATGGATTGAAGAAGCAGTGTAAACAACAAGGATAATTGGAAATAACTGCAGAGCCCATCTTTACATAAACTAGGTGAAATCTCGAGTACTGATTCATAAATTAATAGTAATAAATTGAACACAAATGAGTGTGGAAGAAGATGTGGGAGGAGCATACCTCAGAACAAACTGCAAGTGCACTTTTCCAAGAGTAAAAAGACATTCTGAATTGCACAGTCAAAGCCACTTCCTTAAAAGATTGGCAACAATTTCCACAGACTGTATGTGGAGACGCTTTGGAGATACACATTCTTTACATTCACAGGGTTTCTCTCCAGTATGAATGTTGTAATGTATAATGAGATACTGCCTCTGGCTGAAGGCTATTCCACATTATTTACATATATAGGCTTTCCCTCCACTATGAATTTTCTGATGGTCAGTCTGATTTGATTTGCTACTGAAGGCTTGCCTACATTCCTTACATATACAGGGTTTCTCTCCAGTTTGTCTTCTCTGGTGTATAATGAGGCTTGATTTCTGAATGAAAGCTTTCCCACATCCATCACATTCATAGGGTGTCTTTCCAGTATGTATTCTCAGGTGGTTAAATATTTTTTCATTCTGGTTGAAGGCTTTTCCGCATTCATTGCATATATAGGGATTTCCTCCAGAATGAATCCTCTGATGTTAAATGAACGATTGCTTTTAGCTGAAGGCTTTTCTGCATTCTTTACATTCATTTTGTTTCTGTCCACTATGAGTTTTTTTCATTTTTCATGAGATATGATTTGTACCAAAAGCCTTTTTCACATGTCTCACATGCATAAGGGTCTTTGCATTAGGAAATCTCTTGTATCTGAGATTTGACATTTGAATTAAAGCTTTCCCACATATATATGATTTCTTTTCAGTAAGAATTTTCTGATGAATAAAGAGGTTTTCTGTCAGGTTGAAAACTTTCCCACATGTATTAACTTTCTATGCATGTTCCCCTCTATGGCTTTTAAAATGAGGAGTAAAAAAATGATTCTAAAGAGCAGATTACTTTCAAGACATTCATATGGTTTCTCTCTAGTTTCATTTTCTCATATTCCATGAGATTTGATTCAGATGGAATCATGCTCATGTTCATGACTAATGTATGAATATTTCATCCTCAATGAGATTTAATGCCTGCCTGAGGATTTCCAATATTCCTTACATACACAGGGTTTTAATCCTGCATGTTTCTTTGTTTTGACTCTAGGTTTTCCAAACACATGAAATCCCAAATGGTTACTCTGAAGGACTAATTCTCAGGGAGCTCATGAGGTTGGATTTCCAAGAAAACTTCACAATCATTACACTTCAAGGGGAGGACTACCATGTGGGACAAACTGGCAAAACTCATTGTCTTCATTCTTTTTTTCCTTACATAGATTCCCTCATGCTTAGGTAAGCATGATGCAAATTCCTTCCAAGTGAAGTTACATTCATAAAAGTGTTATTTTGAAAAAACAGTAATTGTGGTCAAAGAAAATGTTTTCCCAACTTTCTTACTTTCTCTGCCTTCATCTTATGTCTGTACACTTGTGGAAGTGGATATAGCTTCACTCACAATTTTTCTGTTATGTGGTTCTTTCTGATTTTTAATGTCTTATGCTTCTTCATAGTTTGTGGGGTGCAGAAAAAGCAGTGCTTAGAGGGAAATTTATAGCATTGAATGCATTCATTAGAAAAAAGGGAACATCCAATATCAGTCATCTAAGTGTCCAATTTGGGAAGTGCAACAATATCTCCTTTTTATGTGTTCTATCATTCATGTCTCTTCTTGCTTCAAATGAGCATCACATCCAGTTTAGTGATTTCATAACTAGGAAATGGGGAAGTGATACAGCACTTGATTTATGAAGGGGATAAAACAACACCCATAAGTCAACCCTGGAACCTTCCAGCTTTTCAATGATAAGAAAGTGCAGCTTCCAAAGATGCACGAGTAGGCTGGTGTCAGAACAATGGCCTAAATGGCAATCAAGGAAATCCTCAATACATTGTTTTGGACTGACTATTTTTGTTTAATTTCTTTTTCTTCTATTTATTTGGATGAGATGCAATATTCAATATTCTTTAAAGTTTACCGGGGAAATTACAACATTTTGCTTGCCTTTCCAAATCTGCACTTATTATTTGTTATTGACTTGCCAAATAATATATTTTAAAACATTTTATTTCCTGTATTAGTCAGCCAAATGGGTGCTGATGCAAAATGCCAGAAATCTGTGGGTCTTTATAAAGGGTATTTATTTGGGGTAGAAGCTTACCGTTACCAGGCCATAAAGCATAAATTTCTTCCTTCCCCAAAATCTTTTACCCTATCTTGGAGAGAGACAGCTGCCAATATTTGCCAGGGTTCAGGCTTCTTGGGTTCCTCTCTTCACAGGTATGCATTTCTCTCTGGGCTCAGCTCTTCTATTTCATCCACAAGGTCAGGTGTATACTATGAGGCCTTCTAAGCTTTGTCTCTCTCCACAAGTCCAGCTGTGAACTGTCAGGTGAATGGCTTGTCTTTTCCCCTGGGCCTCCTGTCCTTGCTCATCAGAACTCCAACATCAAAAACTACTCTATCTCTGTCCTTTGCCATGTCTTTTTATGTTTGAGACCCCAGCCACCAAGGGGCGGGACTCAACACCCTACCAACTCTGGCCCAGTCAATGTCCATATCATAACTTAATCATGCCTAGTTTAAAGACCAGTTTACAAGCATAATCCAATATCTATTTTTGGAATTCATAACGATATCCAACTGCTACATATCCATTTACACATCTTATGTTATATATTTTTTATGCTGTGTTTTAACCCTTTAATAATGTCCCAGGCCAGGGATATCATTATTTCTTTATCCATTCAGTAGTCACTTAGATATATGAATATAATTAACACATATTGTTCTTCAATCCATCCTGAATCTAACCCAGAGATTGGGTAAGGTGGGTCAATCACCCCAAAACTCTTGCAGGCTGAGGTCTGGAGCTTGGTCATCACCCAAATGCTTGATGAGGGTGGAACCAAGAAAATGGTCATTGGGCAAGCCTGTGGTAAGGGTGGGTTTCCATGTGGCCCCAAGGAGAAGAAACCATCATCTTAAGAATGACTCTGACTTTGAAATCGAATGGAGGATGCCCTGCAGGTTTACTGAACTGTGGAGGATCTATGACTCATGTCTAACATCCCAATTTCTCCTTATGATAATGAAAGTGTTTATCATTTGTCTTTCCATTTGTGTACTGGAAGCAGTTACATGGTTTTGTATGTTTCAGAGGTCTGTAGCAAACAGGATTTTGCCTGAAGACAAGCTGTATTTCTTTTTACTATGATATGATATTGTACTTGAATTGTTACTGATTTAAGGATTTTGGATATTGTAATATATTTTTGGAATTCAGAGGGTGGTGTGTGGCAGTTGGGCAGTTTAATGTAGTTATGGATTCCAAAAATATGATTGGATATTGCTTGTAAACTAATCTGTTAATCTGGGCATGATTAAGTTATGATTAGTGCATTGACTTGGTCATGTCAGTAGGGCATCAAGCCCCACCCATTGGTCAGTGGGTAATTGAATATAAATGGCAAGGCAAGAAGAGAGTTGAAGCAGTTTTTGAGAAGCAGTTTTGATGTTGGAGAAAAGGCCCCAGAAGAAGAGGTGAGCAATTCACCTAATATTCTACAGCTAACAGTGTGGAGGAATCAGAGGATAAGCCCAGAGAGAAATGCAACCCCAGGAATACAGGAACACAAGAAGCCTGAATCCTGTCAAACATCAGTAGCTGTCTTGCTCCAAAATGTGGCAATGAAATTTGGTGAGAAGAAACTTATGCCTTATGGCCTGGTATCTGGGAATTTCTACCCCAAATACATACCCTTTATAAAGACCAACCCAATTTTGGTATTTCACATTAGCACCTCTTTGTCTGACTAATACAGCCATTATTCCCATCCCCAGAGGCAGAGCACAGAGATTTTGACTGGTGCATGGGGAGGCAGGAAGCAGGTTGTAAAACTGAAAAGCCCTAATTTCTTCTCCAAAGAACTGATTACATTTACAACAGAATGGAGAAATTCAACACTTAGTGTGCTTTCAAATGCAGTGGAGAGCATCAAGCACCTGAGATTTAATTCATCTCAATCCTTCAGGAAGAAGTGAAATAAATACTTTTACAGATGAGTAAAAACTAATAAAAGTTTGCTAACAGCAATTCAGTTTAAAAGAAATGTAAAAGAATATTCTTCAGGCAGAAAGAAAATAATCTAATAAGGTTCAAAATTCAGGATGGATGGAAGAACAATATCTGTTAATTAAATTCATATATCTAAATGACTATTGAATGGATAAAGAAATAAGGATATCCATGGCCTAGGACATCAGTAAAGTGTTAAAATACACCATAAAATAATATATAGCATAAGATGAGTAAATGAATATGTAGCAGTTGAATATCATTATGATTTCCAAAAATAGATATTGGATTATGCTTGTAATCTGGTCTGTTAATCTGGGCATGATTAATTTATGATAGCAGCGTTATCAGTAAACTATACTGTAAATCATTGACAATGTTTAGTTGCTATATTTTGCGTTCTGTATAACAGTTATAACAATGCTAACATCCAAAAATGGGGGGGTAATATGAGGTGGGGAAGAGTGGGTGGTTTGGTATCTGGGAGTCTCAGACACACCGTGTGTTACTTTGCTGTGACCTAAAATTTCTTTGAAAATTAAATGAAAAATTGAGAGACAATGGGGATTAAACAGGGGAAGGTGTCACGACACACCAGACATCTGATAACACAGTGATAAAAGGAAGGAAAAAAAGGACAGAGAAAGGAAAAAAAAAAAGAATATATATATACATATTTAAAGGCATTTCCTTTGCGTTTTTGCCCATTTTTTTGAATGTCCCAATCTGCTAATTAAATTTTGTTTTGTTTTATTTTTTGTTTGATTATTTAATTTTTCTTCTCTTTTTGTTTTTCCCTGAGTTTCCTTATGTTTGTCTCTTGCATGTAAGCTTATCATAGTTGTTTCTTTTTCCTAGTAAGTGTATTTCATTATTTTATGGACTACATGTTCATGGGGGATTTGGATTACAGAAGGGTTACAATGGGTACTGCAGGGGAATATTGATGGGGGCTGACTGGGAGGGGGGTTTCATGGGAATTAGTTCATCCAAATATACATGAAAGATATACAAAATTGTTAAAAAATCAAAAGATGGGGCATGGTCATGATGGGTGGACAATCACACAATAAATGAGGGAATCAGAATTCCTAACCTGGAGAGCTCTGCCACAGTCTCCAAGGGAGCAGCAATAGTCCTCTGAGTGCAGGGACAGTGTCTGTCAAAAGAGGATGACCCACTGATGTGTTCTTTTTATTGATGACTACCCTTGTGAGTCTTTGCTCTTGTAACAGACTTAGCCTGCAGTTGTGAGGTGCCTAAGGGTTGCCACCTGAGAGCCTCCTTGTTGCTCAAATGTGGCCTCTCTCTAAGCCAAACTCAGCATATGATTGCATTACCTTCCCCCCAATGTGGGACATGACTCCCGGGTATGAGCCTCCCTGGCAACGAGGGATTAATAACAAGAGCTAACTGGCAACACAACTGGAAAAAGACCCTGAATAAAAGGGGGAAAATGTAAAGACAAATGAGTTCAAGTGGCTAAGAGTCTTCAAAGAGATTCGGGAGGTCATCCCAGAGGTAACACTTATGCACACCTCAGTAGGAACTCATAGAACATCTAAGTGCCTATCACCCCACACAGAGGGGCTCCTGAGAGCTCTGGAGGCACCCAGGTCCTATATAAGGGGGGATAGCCCCAGAGATTGATGCTTATCAGTGGGCTCTATTTTGAAATCTGTGCTCCTGAGAGTGACAGAATTGGACTCAAATAAGTCTTCCTTGCACATGGTTCATCAGTCCCTTCTATTCAAACCTATATGTGATGCTAAAGTTTTTAGGTATACTTCCAGAGACTGGAGCCTCTGGCCTACCTATGTGCCAGGTGTGCGTGGAATCTCAGTGGAGCTGCAACTCCTACCCTACAGCTCAATGGACTTATCCATGTCACCTGGTGAGGAGACAAGGATGGGCAATGGCCATCCCAGGGAATGGAGAGGGCCTGCATCTGCAGGCAGGATCATCCCACCCACCATATCCATTGGATATAAACCCTCTCTCACTTGGAGGTGGAGTGGACATCACCATCCCAGTCCCCTCAGGTTTGGGGGAAGAACTATGGACTAGAGTCAACATGATGGTAGTCTGTTGTACACATATGGTGATTCTAGCAATGGAAGAAATTATTAAAATGACGTGGAGCCAGTGGTCACTTGACACTTTTGGGGCAGGAAGGGGATGAGCACTTGAAATACAGGGGCTTCTTTGGGATTTGGAGGTTGTCCTGAGTACCATTGTGGCAACAGATGTAGGCCATTTTAAGTCAGCACAAACCATTCAGAACTGTGTGGAATAGAGTGTGGTCTTCGGTGTGAACTGTGGTCTATGGTTGGTGGCAAGGCCCAGGATGTGTAAGTCCATTGAGGGTGGTGGGCCACACTTGTGGGAGATGTTTGTGTGGGATGTGGTTGAAGGTGGGCAAATTGGGAATCACAGTGGGTTCCGTGTAATATTTGGTAATCTAAGCACCTCTTAATATATATATATATATATATAATATTTTTGTAAGCAATATATAAATAACATTTTTGTAAGCAAATGCACATATATGCATATATATTTATATATCATTTTACAAATATTGGTATGTATTGTGAAAATTTTGACTTTTACCCGCCATAAAAAATAAATAAATTTATAAAAAACGACTCAAAATGGATCAAAGATCTAAATATAAGAGCCAAAATCATAAAGACCTTGGAAGATAATGTAGGAAAGCATCTACAGGACCTTGTAATAGGAATGGGTTTCATGAACTTCACTGCCAAAGCACGAGCAGCTAGAGAAAAAATAGATAAATGGGATCTCCTCCAAATGAAAAACTTCTGCACCTCAAAGGATATTATTAAGAAAATAAAAAGGCAGCCTACACAATGGGAGAAAAATTTGGCAATCATATATCTGACAGGATCCTAATATCCTGCATATATAAAGAAATCCTACACCTTGAAAATAAAATGACAAACAACCCATTTAAAAATGGGCAACTGACCTGAAAAGACACTTCACCAATGAAGAAATACAAATGACTAAAAAGCACATGAAAAAATGCTCAACATCGCTTCCTATCAGAAAAATGCAAATCAAAACTACAATGAAATACCATCTTACACCCATCAGAATGGCAGCTATTAAAAAAACAGCAGACACTAAATGTTGGAGAGGATGTGGAGGAATAGGAACCCTCATCCACTGCTGGTGGGACTGCGGTATGGTCCAGCCACTGTGGAGGACAGTTTGGCGGTTCCTCAGAAAACTAGCAATAGATCTTCCGTATGATCCAGCAATTCCACTGCTGGGTATGTACCCAGAAGAACTGAAAGCAAAGACACAAACAGATATATGCACACCAATGTACATAGCAGCATTGTTCACCATTGACAAAAGTTGGAATCAGCCACGGTACCCAACAACAGACCAATGGATAAGCAAATGTGGTACATACATACAATGGAATATTGCTCAGCTCTAAGGAGGAATAAAGTGCTAACACATGGAATAATGTGGATGAATCTTATGACCTTATGTTGAGTGAAGCAAGCCAGGCATTGAAGGATGAATGATATATGACCTCACTGATTTGAAATGAGGAAAGTGAGCTGTCTCTGAGAACTATTGTCTGAAAGATAGGTTAACAAGTGAGAGAAAGAGAAGAGTAGGCTGTGAGCCATTACCCATATGGACATAACCTTTGGTAAAGGGATAATTTATAGTTCCATATTGAATGATAGGACATATTGGTAATGATATTACTGGGTTGGTTGGTGCAGGGTTTACAGGTGGGTAGACTAGGAAGGGAAGGTTGGAATACTCAAGGTATATAACTATGAATCTTGTCATTCCATGAGTCAAGACAGGGAAGTGTCATGTGCCCCAGGGGAAAAGGGTGGAAGGAACAGAAAAGAACAAACAAGGGATATTTAGTGGTCATGGGAAAGGTTTTACATTACCTTACAGTAATGGACACAGGAAATGGTAAATATCATCAATACATATTAAACTGTATCATCTAAAATATAAACTGTACTGTAAACTTTGACAATATTTAGTTGCTATATTTTACTCTCTGTATAACAGTTATAACATTGCTAACATTCCCCCCAAAAAAGGTTTTTATATGGGGTGGGGTAGGGGGAGGGTGGTTGGGTATGGGGGAGTCTCTAGTATTTGTGTGTGATTTTGCTGTGACCTAAAACTTCTTTGAGATGTAAATGAAAATTTGGGTTACACTGGGGAATGAGAGTGGGAAGGTGTCACGGTACAATGGACATCCTATAATACAGTGATAAAAGGAAAAAAGGATGTTTTTTTAAAAAGGGAATTTCTTTTGTTTTTTTTCCATTTTTTGAATGTCCCAATCCACTAATTATATTTTGTTTGTTTGTTTGTTTTGTTTATCCTGAGTTTCCTTGTGTTTATCTCTTGCATTTGAGTTTATCATTCTTGTTTCTTTTACCTAATAGCTGTATTTGGTTACAATATAAGCTAAATGTTCAAGGAATATTTAGATGACAGAAGGGTTACAATGGGGGCTACAGAGGATTATTGGTTGGGGGCATCTGGGAAGGGGGATTCATGGGAGTAAATTCTTCTGAATATACATGAAAGATATATAAAATTGTTCAAATGGTCAAAGAATGGGGCACGGTCACAGTCAGTGGACAATCACTCAATAAATGAGGGAATCTGAATTCCCAGTCTTGGAGAGCTCTGCCACATTCTCCAAGGGAGCAGCAACAGCTCTCGGGGTGCAGGGACAGTGTCTGTCAAAAGAGGATGGGCCACTGAGGAGTTCTTGTTATTGATGACTAGCCTTATGAGTCTTTGCTCTTGTAATTGAAACTTAGCCTACTGTTATGGGGTGCCTAAGGGTTGCCACCTGAGAGCGTCCTACTTGCTCAAATGTGGCCTCTCTCTTAGCCAAACTCAGCATATGAATACATTACTTTCCCCCCAATGTGGGACATGACTCCCAGGGATGAGCCTCTCTGGCAATGAGGGATTAATATCAAGTGCAAACTGGCAATGTACTGGAAAAAGACCTTGAAGAAAATGGGGAAAGGTAGAGACATATGAGTTCAAGTGGCTAAGAGACTTCAAAGAGTCAGGAGATCATCCCAGAGGTAACGCTTATGAACACGGTAATAGGATCTCATAGAACACCAAAGTGCATCTCACCCCACAAAGAGGGGATCCTGAGGGCTCTGGAGACACCCAGGACCTATATAAAGAGGGATAGCCCCAGAGACTTATGTCTTATCAGTGGGCTGTATTTTGGAATCTGTGCTCCTGAGAGTGAAAGAGTTGGACTCAAATAAGTCCTCCCTGAACATGATTCATCAGTCCCTTCTATTCAAACCTATATGTGATGCTGGAGTTTTTAGATGTACTTCCAGAGACTGGAGCCTCTGGACTAACTATATGCCAGCTGTGCCTGGAATCTCGGTGGAGCTGCAACTCCTACCCTACAGCTCAATATACTCATCCAAGTCACCTGGCAAGGAGACAACGATGGGTAGCGGCCATCCCAGGGAATGGGGAGGGCCTGCAGTCGCAGGCAGGATAATCCCACCCACCATATCCATGGGCTATAAGCCCTCTCTCACTTGGAGATGGAGTGGACATCACCGTCCCAGTCCCCTCAGGATTGGGGGAAGTACTATGGACTAGAGTGAACTTAATGGTATTCTGTTGAACATATATGGTGATTTTTAGCAATGGAAATAATTTTTACAGTGAGGTGGAGCCAGTGACCACTGGACACTTTTGGGGCAGGGAAGGGAATTGCAGTTGAAATACAGGGGCTTTTTCAGAACTTGGTGGTTGTCCTGAGTGCCATTGTGGTGATGGATGTAGGCCATTTTAAATCAGCACACACCATTCAGAACAGTGTGGGAGAGAATGTGGTCTAAAATGTGAACTGTGGTCTATGCTTGTTGGCAAGGCAGCAGGATGTGTTTATCCATTGAGGGTGATGAGCCACAGTGATGAAGGATTTTTGTGTGGATGTTGTGGGAGGTGTGGGAGGTGGGAAACATGGGAATCCCTGTAATTTCTGTGTAATATTTAGGTAATCTAAGCACATTTAAAAATATGTATATATAATAAATAAATAAATAAATAAATAAATAAATAAATTCATATATCTAAATGACTATTGAATGGATAAAGAAATAATGATATCCATGGCCTAGGACCTAAATAAAGTGTTAAAATACACCATAAAATAATATGTAGCATAAGATGGGTAAATGAATATGTAGCAGTTGGATATAATTATGATTTCCAAAAATAGATACTGGATTATGCTTGTAAACTGGTCTGTTAATCTGGGCACGATTAAGTTATGATAAGGGCATTGACTGGCCCAGAGTCCATAGGTCATTGAGCCCTGCCTTTTGATAGGTGGGGTCTCAAACATAAAAAGACATGGCAAAGGACAGAGCTGGAGCAGTTTTTGATGTTGGAGTTTGATGATCAGGGACAGATGGACCTGGGGAAAAGAGACAACATATTCACCCGACATTTCAGAAATGACCTTGTGGAGAGAGGCAAAGCTTAGAGAGCCTCATAGTCTACAGCTGACCTTGTGGAGGAAACAGAGGAGATGAGCCCAGAGAGAAATGCATCCCTGGGATGAGTGGAAACCAAGAAGTCTGAACACTCGCAAATGTCAGCAGCTGTCTTGCTCCAAGACAGGGTAACAGACTTTGGTGAAGGAAGAAATTTATGCTTAATGGCCTGGTAAGTGTAGGCTTCTACCCCAAATAAATACCCTTTATAAAGACCAACAGATTTCTGCTATTTTGCATCAGCACACCTTTGGCTGACTAATAAAAGATACAAAATGTTTTAAAATACAGTATTTGCTAAGTCAATAACAAATATTAAGTGCAGATTTGGGAAGGCAAGTAAAAGTGTTATAATTTCCCTGGTAAACTTTAAAGAATATTAATGAGTGCATCTCATCCAAATAAATAGAAGAAAAATAAATTGAATAAAAATAGTCCAAAGCAAAATATTCAGGATTTCCTGGGTTGCCATTTGGCTTTTGTTCTGGGGCCACCTAACTCGTGCATCTTTGGAAGCTGCACCTTTCTTATACTTCAGAAGCCTGATGGTTCCAGGGTTGTTTTATCGGCTGTTGTTTTGTCCCCATCATAAATCAAGTGCTGTATCACTTCCCCATTTCCTAATTTTGAAGTCACCAAACTGAATGTGATTCTCTTTTGAAGCAAGAAGGACCATGAATGATAGAACAAATAAAAAGGATATATTTTTGCGCTTCCCAAATTGAACACTCAGAAAATTGATATTGGATCTTTCCTCTTTTCTAATGATTGCATTCAATTCTATAAATTTCCCTCTAAGCACTGCTTTTGCTGCACCCCAGAAACTATGAAGAAACATAGGACATTAAGAAGCATAAAGAACCACATCACAGAAGATTGTGGGTGAAGCGATATCCACATCCACAACAGTATAGACTTAAGATGAACACAGAGTATGTAAGAAATTTGGGAAAATATGTTCTCTGACCACAAGCATTGTTTCCTCGAGATAATGCTTCTATGAATGTCACTTCACTTTGAAGGAATTTGCATCATGCTTACTTATGCATGAGGAAATCTATGTAAGGAAAATAAATGAAGACAATGAGTTTTGCCACATTGCCCACATGCTAGTCCTCCCCTTTAAGTGTAATTAGTGTGATGTTTTCCTGGAAATTCAACCTCATGAGATACCTGAGAAATAATATTTCAGAGAAACCATTTGGGATTTCATGTATTTGGGAAAGCTAGAGTCAAATAAAGGAAATATACAGGAATAAAACCCTGTGTATATAAGGAATTCTGAAATCCTCAGCCAGGGATTAAATCTCATTGATGATGAAATATTCATACATTAATAAGTGTTATAATGAACATGGGAATGCTTCCTTCTGAAACCAAACTCATGGAATATGAGAAAATTCAATCTAGACAGAAACCATATGAGTGTCCTGGATGAAGTCTGCTCTTTCCAGTCATTTTTTTACTCCCCATTTTAAAATCATACAGGGGAAGAAGCATAGAAATGTAATAAATGTGGGAAAGTTTTCAACCTGAAAGAAAACCTCTTTATTGATCAGAAAATTCTTACTGAAGAGAAATCATATATATGTGGGAAAGCTTTAATTCAAATGTCCAATCTCAGATACAAGAGATTGCCTACTGCAAAGAAACACTGTGCGTATAAGGCATGTGAAAAAGCCTTTAGGTACAAATCATATCTCACTGAAAATGAAAAAATTCATAGTGGACAGAAACAAAATGAATGTAAAGAATGCAGAAAAGCCTTCAGCCAAAAGCAATAGTTCATTTAACATCAGAGGATTCATTCTGAATAAAAACCCTATATATGCAATGAATATGGAAAAGCCTTCAACCAGTAGGAAAAAATTGTTAACCATATGAGAATACATACTGGAGAGAAACTGTAAGAATGTGATGGATGTGGGACAGCTTTCATTCAGAAGTCAAGCCTCATTACACACCAGAGAAGACAAACTGGACAGAAACCCTATATATGTAAGGAATGTGGGAAAGCCTTCAATAGCAAATCAAATCTCACTGACCATGAGAATATACATAGTGGAGGGAAACCCTATATGTGTAAGGAATGTGGAATAGACTTCAACCAGAGGCAGTATCTCATTATACATTTCAATACTCATACTGGAGAGAGACCCTGTGAATGGTATGAATGTGAATCTCCAAAGAGTCTCCACCTCCAGTCTGTGCAAATTGTTGCCAATCTTTTATGGAAGTGGCTGTGACTGTGCAATTCAGTCATATTCCTCTTGGAAAAGTGCACTTGCAGTTTGTTCTGAGATCTATCTGCTCCTTCCACATCTTCTTCCACACTCACCTGTGTTCAATTTTTTACCACTAATTTATGCATCAGAACTTGATATTTCTCTTGGTTTATGTAAAGTTGGGCTCTCCAATTATTTCATATTTTCCTGGTTGTTTACACTGGTTGTTCAATCCATTACATTCTGGGTAAGCATTTAAAACATTATCTTTTAAAAAATAATGCTGCCCATTATTGTAGCATTTTCTTATAAAGCACCCCAACCATTGATATTTTTTCAGTTTCTTCACCTGATTCTGATGTGGATTCAAGTTTAACAGCAACTGGACTACAGTGGCCTGTTTTCTACTTAACTGCAATTTTCTTTATTATTTTAAATCAGAAAGGATTCTTCCATAATTAGATGATATACTTTTATCTCAAGTATTTTAGGAAGTTAGAAAATTTATTTATATTCTTAAATTGTACACCTATAATTTTCTCATACGTGATAGGGTGTGGGATGGATGAAACTAAAGAATGCATTTAATTAGTCTGAGAAATATCTGGCATCTGCACCCTCTGAAGTTTTCTGCAAACATGGCACTATCTCACAACCTCACTTCTATTCTTATCCTCCCCAGATCCCAGGACTTTCTGGGATCCCATACTATTTATTAGACTCACTGGCTTAATGTTGCACATTCTGTTGATTTTATTGCTGTACCCAATGCTTTAATGTGAATTTTGACATATCTTTCCTGGTAACAACACTTTTCATCTTGGTATTGCTCTTTCTTTAGCCACCCCAATATTGGAGAAGGTGAATGTACAACTGGAAGCAGGAGATCTGAGTCTGTGTCTGTGATCCAGGAGGGGTAGAGTAAGAGCAGCCTCCTCAGAGGGTCCATGGGAAGGAGGGAAGGGCAAAAGGAGAAGGAGCAGGAAGTTTCCTGTCTGTGCCCTAACTACTCTGCTGCACCAGATCCCAGGTCCCATGCTTTTATCTGCCCCTGCCCACCTGGCGAACCACTTCCTGAGGCAGGTACATCATAGTGGGGCGTCTGTGACTTTAGTCTAGTCCCCAAACCATGTGACTCCCCTGCCTGACTCCCTGTTTTTAGGACTTTCTGGCAAAGTCCACTTCCTCCTCTGTCTTACCAGTACTCATTACTGCCTTGTCTGGAGACAACCACAGTTTACAGGTGTATTCAATAGGCAGCAGCATCACACTGCAATTTGGGAAAAGGGCATCTCTCCAACATTGTGTCCCTGTTTGAGTGTGCAAAGTGCTGCCAATGCAAAATACCAGAAATAAGTTGGCTTTTATTGGAATTTATTAATGTTATTAATGCTGTCTTAGCAAGGGTCAGCTGCTCCTGGACTCCTGCCACGGCAAAATGTTGTGCCTGCCTGTCTCCCTCTGCCTTCTCTTCCAAACTCACTTTCTCTCTGAGCCCGACAATGGGCCATCAGACACAATTGCTCACACTTCTCCTTTCTCCTCTGGCCTGGATGTCTTCAGCTTCAAGCTGCTCCATGACTCTAGCCTGTGGCCTCTCCCTCAACCACTCAGAGTTTCTGTATCTCTCCACAGCTGTAGGAGATCCTGGAGCCCTCTCCCACATGGCAGGATAAACATGGCAGCAATCTTTCTCTTTGTGTTCCATGTATGTAAGAATTCATCACAATGATTGGGGTCTATCCTGGTGCCTAAAATTTAATCAGAGGCCCTTAACTAAACTAAGGCAATCTAACAAAAAAATGACCTAATCAAAAGGTCCCTTATCTGAATCTACCTAAATGTCCTACATACAAATGGCTTACACACACAGTAACCGGTCAATAAGAACATACTTTTCCGGGGTCCACACAAGACTCAAAAAAGAGCATTAACCCAGGGCACAGGGATCAGGAGGGGTCTCCTAAGTCTGGGAGAAATGGGAACTCATGAAGCAGTGGCTGTACTTTGGGTGTGGCCATCATTGAGCAAAATGGGGCACTGACCACCATTACACTGGTCCCTAGAATGGTCCCAAGAAGAACTCAACATACAATGCTTTCTCCACCAAATCTTAGCTCCAAAATCAGGTGTGTAACTTGAGAAGTGTGCCATTATACCCATCCCCAGAGACAGAGCACACAGATTTTACCTAGGGAGGGGAACAGGAATCACGTTGTAAAACTGAAAGTCCCTAATTTCTTCTCCAAAGAACTAATTACATTTAAAACAAAATGGAGAAATTCAACCCATGGGCACTGTCAAAAACAGTGGAGATCATCGATGGCCTGAGATTAAATTCATCTCAACCCTTCAGGAAGGAGTGAAATACATATTTTTACAGATGAGTAAAATCTAATAAAGTCATACTTCTGGGAAGATGGCAGACTAGTAATACACAGGAATCTCTTCTCCAGAAATGTAGTTAGAGAACAGGGTGACACCATGCCAAAACAGATCTTCTAGGATTTACGACAGCAGGTGCAGTCTGCACACCACCCAGAGGAGAGTGGGGCAAAACAGGGAAATCACGATGACAGAAACAGAACTGAGGGTTTGAACCAGCAGTGGCTGCTGCTGCCAGTGTCCTCCACCACACCCTTTATAATTCTTGGGCCCCTGGGCCTGCGATTACAGACAAAGTGGGCTCCAGGGATCTACCACTCCCAGAAAGGGTAGAGAGAGGGACACAGCCTTAGGCTGACTCAGGTTCTAATCTGCAAATTGCGCTGCAGATCCCCATGGATCCTTCCATATGACGGTTTGCCCTGGGAGCCTAGGAAGGACTGGAGAAATCCGTCCCTTGCAACCTCCCTCTCTTCTAGCCTGGACTAATTGCTGAGGATTCCACAGGAGAGGGGAGAGAGAGCCGGGTGCTGACCCAGCTTTTGACTCACAGGTTTGGTCTTCCCTGTCTCAAGAGCCCTTCCAGGCTAGGTGAGGCTGTGCCATTGTTTGCCTTAGAGCCTGCAAGGCGCTAAAGATATACAAACCTCACAATCTCCTGCACTACTAACAGGGACTGATTATTTAGGATTCAGAGGAGCAAGTAAATATTTCCTAGCTGGGAAAAGGGAGGGAGCTACCAGAGAAGACTGGAGAACTGTCTCATAAAGTTTGAATTACAAGCCTTTTAGCCCCCAGACAGGAAGCTCTACCATATTGATCTAGTCTGTGCCACAAAAAATACACACTGACCATGCCTTGAATTGAGAGCTGCCAATGACCGCCATCCCCTGGCAGAATAAGGAAGTGCACATAAGAAAATTAATAAGTAGGAGAGGATTTTCCTGACCTCTATATCGTCCCTGCCCAAGAGAACCTACAACCAATTACTGGGTCCAGTGCCCAGCTGTGAGCAACCAGAAGGACAATCCTAACAATCAAGGTTGAGCCAAAAATTAAAGATCTGTGGTAACTCACAGCTTCCTGCAACTAAAACCCTATTAAAGGAAAGAGATAGATCATCTAAATAAAATACAACCTAACCAGATGCCTAAACACAAGCAAAAAATTAAGAGCCATACTAAGATAATAGAAGACATGGCTCAAAAAAGGAATACATTAAAGTTCCAGAATAGCTGCAGAATATGAGAGAACTAATAGGTGAGATGAGCACAAATTTCCAAAATCAAATTCATGAGATGAAAGGCAATATACTTAAAGAGATAAATGACATTAAGAAGATATGGAGCGAATGCAAAGAAGAATTTGAAATCCTGACAGAAAAATAACAGAGTTCAAGGGAATGAAAGCACAATAGATGAAGTCAAAAACACATTTGAGGTATACAACAGCAGACTCGAAATGATAGAAGGAAGAATAAGTGATACCAAACACAGAGCAGCTTAAATTGAAGAGAGAAAAGAATACAGAGAGAAAAGAATGGAAAAAATTTATCAGGGGTTCAGAGAGTTGAATGATAACACAAAACACAACAACATACATGTCATGGGAGTTCCAGAAGGGGAAGAGAAAGGAAAAGGTGCAGAAAGAGTATTTGAGGAAATAATAGCTGAAAATTTCCCAACTCTCAAAAAAGAAATGAACTTACATGTCCAAGAAGCACACCATACCCCAGTGAGTATAAATCCAAATAGACCTATGCCAAGACACATACCATTCAGAATGTCAAATGTGAAAGATAAAGAGAAAATTCTGAGAGCAGCAAGAGGGAAGCAAACAATCACGTACAAAGGATGTCCAGTAAGACTTAGTGCAAATTTCTCTTCAGAAACCATGGAGATGAGAAGACAGTGGTATGATACAACTTGGAAACTGAAAGAGAAAAACTGCCAGCTGAGAATTCTTTATCCAGCAAAACGGTCCTTCAAATATGGAGGTGAGTATAAAAAATTCAAAAACCAACAGAAACTAAGAGACTTTGCCAAAAAGAATCCGCCTTTGTAGGAAATATTAAAGGAAGCCTTAGAACCTGAAAGAGAAAGACAGGAGAGAGAGGCTTGGAGGATTGCGTAGAAGAAAGAAAAGAGAAAGGATAACCAAAAGAGTAAAAAGAGAGACAAAAAACAGGATGGCATAGGAAAACCAAAGTATACAATGGAGGAAATATATAATGCATTTTCAGCAATATCATTGAATGTGAATGGATTAAATTCCCCAATTAAAAGATACAGGCTGACAGAACGGATTAAAAACATGAGTCATCCATATGCTGCTTGCAAGAAACTCACCTCAGACTCAGGAATACAAACTGGCTGAAAGTACAAGATTGGAAAAAGATATTCCACGTGAATAGTAAAGAGAAAAGAGCAGGTATAGCTATACTAATATCAGACAAAACAGACTTCAAAAGCAAAAAAGTGATAAGAGATACAGTAGGCCATTACATATTAATAAAAGCGATGATCCTCCAGGACGATATAACAGTAAGAAATATCTATGTACCTAACAAGGATACCCCAAAATATATGAACCAAACTCTGGCAAAACTGAAGGAAGTAATAGACATTTCTACAATAATCGCTGGAGATTTCAACACCTCTGTCACATCATTAGATAGAACAACTAGACAGAAGATCAACAAGGAAACAGAGAAATTGAACAATATGATAAACAAGTTAGACCTAACAGACAAATACAGAGCACTGCATCCAAACTCAGCGGGTTATACATTCTTCTCAAGTGCCCATGGATATTCCTTCAGGATAGACCACATGTGAGGTCACAATTCAGCTCTCAATAAATATAAAAAGATTGAAATTATACAAAGCAACTTCTCAGATCATAATGGAATGAAACTAGAAATCAATAACTGACAGGAAAAAAGTTAATTGGCAAATGTGTGGAGACGGAACACACACTCTTAAATATTCGGTGGGCCTAAAAAGAAATTGCAAGTGAAATCAATAAATATATTGACACACAAAAAAATGAGAATACAATGTATCAAAACTTATGGAATCCAGCAAAGGCAGTCTTGTGAGGGAAATTCATTGCCCTAAATTCCTATATTAAAAAACAAGAAAGAGCTAAACTCAAAGATTTATCTGAACAACTAGAGAAACTAGAAAAAGTACAGCAAACCAATCCCAAAGCAAGCAGAAGGAAAGAAATAATAAAGATTAGAGCAGAAATAAATGAAATTGAGAACAGAAAAGCAATAGAGAAAATCAACAAAACCAAAATCTGGTTCTTTGAGAAGATCAATAAAATTGACAAATCCCTTACTAGACTAACAAAGAGAAAATGAGAGAAGATGCAAATAGACACAATCAGAAATAAAAGTGGGAAATTACAAATAACCTCATAGAAATAAAAAGAATCATAAGAGGATATTATGAGAAACTATATGCCAACAAACTAGACAACCTAGATAAAATGGACAAATTTCTAGAAACACATAACCAACCTACACTGTCGCTACAAGACATACAAGAACTTAACAAACCAATCACAATTAAGGAGATTGAATTCATCATCAAAAATCTCCCAGCAAAGAAAAACCCAGGACCAGATGGTTTCACAGGTGAATTCTACCAAGCATTTCAAAAAGAATTAACACCAATCCTGTTTAAACTCTTCCAAAAAATTGAAGAGGAGGGAAAATTACCCAACACATTTAATGAAGCCAACATCACCCTAATACCAAAGCCAGTAAAGATTCCATGAGGAAAGACAATTACAGAACAATCTCTCTAATGAACATAAATGCAAAAATTCTCAGCAAAATTATGCAAATCGAATCCAAGAGCATATCAAAACACTTATACATCATGACCAAGTGTGATTTAATCCTCCTATGCAAGGCTGGTTCCACATAAGACAATCAATGAATGTAATACACCACATTAAGAAATTGAAGGAATAAAACCACATGATCATCTCAATAGATGAAGTCATTCGACAAAATCCAACATCCTTTTTGGATAAAAATACTTCAAATATAGGAATAAAAGGAAAATTCTTCAATATGATAAAAGGCATATATGAAAAACCCACAGCCAACATCATACTCAATGGGGTAAGGTTGAAAGTTTTCCCTCAAAGATCAGGAACAAGACAAGAATGCCCACTGTCACCATTGTCATTCAACATTGTACTAGAAGTTCTAGCTAGGGCAATTAGACATGACAAAAAATTAAAGGATTCTTGTATAAGGGGTGAGATAGGTGTGCTCTTTCATTCTTTTGGTTATAGATATCCAGTTCTCTGAAAACACCATTTGTTGAAGAGATGATTTTTTTCCCATTAGAGTGGGCTTGGTAGGTTTCTCAAAAACCAATTTACTGTGTAGGTGAGGGTATATTTCTGGGTTCTCAATTCTATTCCACTGATCGATGTGTCTATCTTTATGCCAGTACCATGCTGTTTTGACCACTGTAGCTTTGTAATAAATTTCAAGGTCAGGCAGTGAAATCCCTCCCACATTGCTCTTCTTTTTTAGAATGCTTTTGGCAATTCGGGTGCACTTACCCTTCCAGATGAATTCGGTAATTGCCTTCTCTAATTCTGTAAAGCAAGCTGTTGGGATTTTGATTGGTATTGCATGGAATCTGTGAATCAGTTTGGGCAAGATTGACATCTTCATAATATTTATTCTTCCAATCCATGAATACGGAATCTCTTTCCATTTGTTTTGGTCTTTTTTCATTTCTTCCAGCATTGTTTTGTAGTTTTCTGTATATAGGCCCTGTACTTATTTGGTTAAATTAACTCCTAGTTATTTGAGGCTCTTTGTTGCTAGTGAAAATGGAATTTTCCTCCTGATTTCCTCCTCAGGTTGTTCAGTACTAATGTACAAAACATTACCAATTTTTGCATGTTGATCTTGTATCCTGCCACTTTGCTTACCACATTTATTAGTTCAAATAGCTTTGTCGTGGATACTTCAGGATTTTCTAAATACAGGAACATGTCATCTGCCAACAGTGAGAGTTTTACTTCCTCCTTTCCTGTTTGGACGCCTTTAGTCCTATGCTTCTTCATAGTTTGTGGGGTGCACCAAAAAGAGTGCTGTGAGGGAAATTAATAGCATTGAATGCATTCATTAGAAAAGAGGAAATATCCTATATCAATCATCTAAGTGTCCAATTTGGGAAGTGCAACAATATCTCATTTTTATTTGTTCTATCATTCATGGCTCTTCTTGTTTCAAATGAGCATCACATCCAACTTGGTGACTTCATAACAAGGAAATGGGGAAGCAATACAGTACTTGATTAATGATGGGGACAAATCAACACCTCATAAATCAACCCTGGAACATTCAGGCTTCTGAAGGCTAAGAAAGCTACAGATTCCAAAGATGCACGAGTAAGGTGGCCCCAGAACAAAGGCCAAAATG
>JAKSZT010039520.1:0-16582 GCA_026826555.1 Tolypeutes matacus
CTAATCAAAAAGACCCTTATCTGAATCTAACCAAACTGTTCTACATAGAAAAGGCTTACACAAACAGCCATGGGTTAGTAGGAACATACAATTCTGGGGTCCATAGAAGATTCAAACAAGGTCATTAACACCAGGCACAGGGATCAGGGTGGGTCTCCCAAGTCTGGGAGAAATGGGAACACATGAATCAGTGGCTGTACTTTGGGTGTGGCCATCATTTAGCAAAATTTTGTGCTGACAACCATTGCATTGTTCCCTAGAATGGCCCAAGAATTTTTGCGGGATAGAGAATTCGTGGCTGGAAGTTTTTTTCTTTTAGTGTTTTGACTATGTCATACCACTGTCTTCTTCCCTCCGTGGTTTCATCCTAGAAATCAGCACTTAATTTTATTGTGCTTCCCTTGTATGTGATGGATCTCTTTTCTCTTGCTGCCTTGAGTATTTTCTCTTTGTCTTGAGCATTGGGCATTTTGACAAGTATAGGTCTTGGAGTTGGCCTGTTGGGATTTATAGTATTTGGGGTGCGCTGTGCTTCCTGGATCTACACGTCCATCTCTCTCAATATAGTTGGGAAATTTTCAGCCATAACTTCCTTCAACACTCCTTCTGTTCCCTTTCCCTTCTCTTCTCCTTCTGGGATGCCCATAATGCGTATGTTTGTACGTTTTGTATTATCGGTTAATTCCCTGAGACCATGCTGGGTTTTTTCTATCTTTTTGTCTCTCTGTTCTACAATCTATTTGATTTCAACTGTATTTTCTTCCATATCACTAATTCTTTCCTCTGCCTGTTCAAATCTGCTGCTATGTGAGTCCAGCATCTTTTTAATTTCTTGACTTGTGCCTTTGTTCACCATCATATCCATTACCTTTTTAGGCGTGTTAGCTATTTCTTCAGTCTGTTCTCCCAGTGTCTTCTTTATAACCATAATCTCTTCCTTCAGTTCTTTAAGTTGGTCCATGATATTTGTTTGGATAGCTTTGATTAGTTGTTCGAAGTTCTGCATTGCTTCCTGGTTTTTATTTTGTGCATTGGACTGGTCCATATTTTCCAGTTTCTCAGAGTCATTTGTATTTTTCTGTTGCCCTCTGGTCATCATATTATCTTGATGGGTTTGTTCAGTTGATCAGGTTTTCTCTAATAAAAAGTATCTGTGCATTTTTTTTTATTGTGGGTAAAAATCAAATTTTTCACAATACATACCAATATTTGTAAAATGATATATAAATATATATGATATATAAATATATATGTGCAGTTTTGAGAGAAACTGATTTCTAAGAGAAGATCTTTATTTTAGTGCATAAGAGAGATGTATGCTAAGGAAGACATCAATTGCCCCTTATGTCCTTCCTCACATATAATAAAATCTTTATCACATACACAGTTGTACATTTCATCTAACCTTTTCACAGTGCATAAGGTGAGAATGTAATATTGCCAAATTTTGTTCTCCTTTGAGAATAAAATGGGGTTCCACATGTTATTATATTTGGAAAGGACAGCTGCAAAGCAGAAATTTCCCATGGCATATCTGAACTTTTGGTCAACTTGCCAATTAAAGAAGGCAAAAGCATTCCACATGATATTCTGATCCAAATAAGGACCACTGGCTGATGTCCTTTCTTATTGGATATGCTCAGATTTATGCTTTCAGTTCTACCATCTTTGGACGAAATAAGTGATGCAAAAATTTTCAAAACACACATTGTATGATACAGGGGGAAATATTTACCTCCCATTTAGTTAAGGAAAAAAATTAAAGCACTATAAAGTGTTAATTCTTCCACATTTTACTCTTACACTATAATATAGAAAAAATGCGGTTAATCACGGAAGAGAAATTGTGATATTCACTTAATGACCATTTTCCTTCAAAACATTTTCTCAGTCAATCTGGTTGCCCCATATTTATCCTTTTCTAAGTATTCCTATCCTATGTCATCCATGTCCATTTCTGAAAAAACTAATCTACAAAGGGAACTTTAGCAAAAGCACTGTACCCTGCAAACTGTGCTTCCTGTTGGGCTCTCAGGCGCACCTAACATCTTTTCTAATAATGTTTTAATTTTTAAAAGATACTTAGATTACATAAATGTTACACAAAAAATACAGGGATTCCCATATGCCCCACTCTCCACACTTCCCACATCATCCCACATAAACATCCTTCATTAGTGTAGCACATTCATTGCAATTGATAAATGCATCCTGGGGCTTTGCTCCTGAGCATGGACCATAGTTCACATCGTAGTCTATACTGTCTCCCACACAGTTCTGCATGAAATGTGGTGATATAAAATGGCCTATATCTGTCATTGCAATATCATTCAGGACGATTCCCAAGTCCTAAAAAATCCCCTATATTACAACTGTTTTTCCCTCTCCCTGCCCCCAGAGTGTCCCGTGGTCACTGCCTCCACATCGTTATAATTTCTTCCAATGCTAGAATCACAATATGTCTATAGAAGAATAACAGTAAGTCAACTCTTGTCCATAGAACATTCCCCAATCCTGAGGATTCTGGGATGGTGATGTCCACTCCAACTCTAATTGAGAGGAGGCTTCATTCCCATACAGCTGATGGATGGGACTCACTTGCTTGTAGTTGTTGGCTCTCTCATTTCCTCAGTACCATGCTTGTCAATGCTCACCACCTTGTTAGTTGTCCTAGGTGAGTCCAATGTACTGGAGAGGAGGTTTGGCATCTCCCCTGAGGTTCCAGACCAAGCTGGCACATGGACAGCCCAAAGACTCCAGTCTCTTGGATGTATACCTACAAATTCTAGCACCAAGTATAGATTTAAATAGAAGGGACAGATAAGCCATGTGTAGGGAAGCCTTAATTGAGTCTGACACTGTCACTCTCAGAAGCACAAACTCCAAAGTAGGGCCCACTGGCACAGGGGAATAAATGGGAAAAAATGTCACTGTACATAAAGGACAACAGATATTACAGTGAAGAAAGACAAAATATCAAAAAAATTAAATATTTTTCATTATTTTTTAATATCTCAATCTTAATTTTATTTTTAGATTTTTAAAATGTTTATGTATTTTATTTCTTATATTTAAAACTATCTTATTATTTCATTTTCCAACTAATTGTATTTGGCTATTTTAATGGATTCATTTTTTAAGAAACTTTGGATCATGAAGGGTTACAACTGGGCCAGGGGAGGATCATTGGTGCGGGGTGTCAGTGATGGGGGATACATGGAATTTCACCTGTGCATACATATAAGGTATATAAATATGTTCAAATGTTCATGGGGTATTGTCACAGTGGGTGGAGACTCACACAATAACCAAGAGAATATTGAATTCCCATCTTGGATAGTTCTGCCACATTCTCTAAAGGAGCAGCAATAGTCCCCCAGGTACAGGGGCAATGACTGGTGATGGAGAATGATCCATTGTTGAGCCCTTGATGTTGATGACTATGCCTATGAGCCTTTGCTCTTGAAATTGAAACTTAGCCTAGTGTTGTTGGTTGCCTAAGAGTTGCCTCCTGAAAGCCTCCTTGTTACTCAAATGTGGCCTCTCTCTAAGCCAAACTCAGCATCTTAATGCATTAACTTCCCCCAAGCATGGGAAATGACTCCCAAGGATGAGCCTCCCTGGTGGCAAGGGATTTCTAACAAGCACCAACTAGCAATTCAACTGGAAAAAGACCTAGAATAAAAGGGCAAAGGTAAATACAAATGAGATTATATGGCTAAGAGACTTCAAAGTGTGTGGGGAGGTCATCCCAGAGGTAATGCTTATGCACATCTCAGCAAGAACTTGTAGACTGCCAAAGTGGATATTACCCCAAATGGTTGGGCTCCTGAGGGCTCTGGAGACACCCAGGTCCTATGGTCAAGGCAAATAACTCCAGAGATTGGTGCACCTAACATCTTGACACTCCAGACTTTGTTTCCTGAGCATACAGTTCACTATAGCATTAGTTGGATATAGCTCAAGTTTATTTTCTTCTTGGGGGCTTGTGGTGGCTTTGGAAATTTAGTTCGCTAAACAAAAAACAGCAGACAAGTTATTGATTTTTTTCCTCTATAGGGCCTGCACGTATGCTTCCTATCATCACACCAAGAGTTATACAGAATCCCTTAATCTCAGCTTCCATAATTGATTCTTGGCCTATGCTTGGCCTACAAATGTTGGTAGAAATTGTTTGACATAGGCAGTCAAGTGGTAACAATTGTTTAGTCATAATGAGGCATGGAATATATCAATATAGTCTCCTGGTGTATTGCTCATAGAGTTGGTGTCAGAGAGTTGGTATATGCTGTATAATGGAACCTTCTTGACTTTATCACACAGGGGATGCATAGTAAGTGGTTAGGTGGAACAATTACTAGATTTTCCCGGGTTTTACTATTACAACTGCCAGGATCTCACTATTGCAGACTAATTGTATAGTTCCACAGGTATATTTATCTGCTCACCATGAATGATGAGCTAATGCTCTATGAGCATAAAGGCTTTTCCTTAACCATATTGTTTCCCAGTATGTCTTCTGTTCCCTTTATTTCAGGTGTGCTTTTTTGAATAATTGCTCTTTAAACCTGACTCCCTCTCCAAAGAAGGGGACAAGAATTATTCAAACCACTGTGAAGTACCAGAATTTTCCTAACAAATTTCCTAAAAGCTCCAGAATTCACTGAAAAACAAGAGACAACAGATGAAACTTTAACGAACTTCTGTAAATTCCCATAATGTGGCCAGCTGCCCAGGCTGAAAATCCTGTCTTATAACTTAAAATCATATTGATGAATCTATAATTTTGAGCATATCACTTGCAGTGCATTGATTTTAGTAACCAAAATATGAAAGTGACTAAACTCAACTCTAAGACAATCAGGGGGAAGAAAAGATTTTGATGGCCCTGAGACACTTGCAAGTTTTTCAGGAAGCAAAAGAGAGACCTCCATGTTGACCAGCACTAAAGTCACATTGCACTTTTCTGCATCTCTCTGCTTGTTGGCTACTTTCTCTTTAGTGAAATAAAGGTTTTTCATCCATAAGGAGGAATACTAGCAGTGATGGATTTGTCATTAACTCCTTACAAATGATGGCAACAAAGGAAACTGTGATTCTACCTTCCACTTTAGGAAAGTACAGGAAGAGTTCTGTAGGTTTGGCTTGGGAGAATTGACCTTCCCTTCATAAAATACCTGTACCCAGAGGACAGATACAGACTCAATTTGACTAGGTGGCCACCTGGAATCAGGCTTGTAGGTAAAGTGAACACAGTCTTTTTCCTACCTAAAACACTTTGGAAAATGAAAGTATGCACTGTTAATCATTATGCTGGGACAATAGATACATAAAATAAACTGTGCTTACTCTGCTGGGTGAGTGGTCTAAGACCTTAGAAAAATATCAGACATCCTATTTCTTACTTTAGTCCCATAATAAGAAAAACAGTGCATCTTAATTTCTTTGTTATTAAGAAAATTCTCTTTTACTCATTAACAATTTATTCTCATTAAATTTAATCTGGTAGGCTTGCTTTTGTCTTATAATGCTAATTATCAAAATTCCAGTGCCTAATATTAATAATTCAAGTCTTCTTTATTAACCAAATGGGAAAAGATGATTAACTTTTAAGAAGTCTTAGTCAATTTCAAAAATGAGACTGTACCAGATACACTGCAGCTTATTCTTTACTACTTTTCAATTTAAGAAAAAGAGGCACTGTGGATGTTAAAAGTTATAGTTAAGGCGCCAGGGAAACATCTGACAAATAAGATATTGCCTCATGATGATAGGATTTAATTTTAGGTTTCCCCTGTATTTGAACACGAAAGAGACAACAAAGGTGATAATGGATGGTGAAATGCAAAAATGTTAAATATATGGAGGTAAGCTGACCAAGATATCCCAGAGTTCTTTTTCCTAGACAGGATATAAGATTGAGAGCTCCTCTGTTAATAAAAATCCATCCTCCTCCATTTCATTGTGAGAATTGAGCCCTATCACAGTAAAATTTCCCAACTTGATAATGGTCTGGAAAAAGGACAACTAAGAATCCTGAAACAATGATCTAGAGGAGACTGGCCTGTGTGTGAAATCAGAGGCCTGAATCAAATTGTAACTCCACTCCAAATATGTAAATATTTGGGACTCATTTTACTTACCATGAAACTGAGGACTCAATTTCCTTAGTAAGTAAAAATTAAACTTTCTGTGATTCTAAAGAATATTTTTCTCATGACCAAATGTAAAAAAAGCAATGTAAGAATAGGACATGAGATTGTAGTAGCAATTAAGTGAATTTAGAAGCAACATATATGCATTAAAACTGGTATATTTTTTCAAGTTATTGTTTACAATTAATGATATATCCCCAATATATTTTTTATTATCACTAGGTAAATTATTTGTGGACCAGCAGCTATGGTTAAATGTAAATTAATAGTATCCCTGAATAAAATTTATTTTTTCAAAGAAGGCTTCCAGGCCTCCACCTTTCTCTATTTTCATCCCATGGTCAAAATTTAGCTACCTCTAAATGAAAACTGCCCTAGAGCAAAAAATTTTGTCTATTTTCTAGCAATTCTCATTTGTTATAGTTCCAGTATCATCTAGGAAATTTAAAATATATTGGTTTAATATATTGAATTATAGTATCAGTTAAAAACCTTTGGGGAACAAAAATTGTTTTGATTAAAGTTTGCAACTCAATTGGGAAAATATCTGATTGATTTACCCTCAGTTTTGGTTGAACAACTTTTTTGCCCTTACTAAAAATAAATGTTGACAGGTTGTTGAGGACATATGTATATAGCCTACTTAAATAATTTTGCAAACACGTCTACTGTTAGAAACCATAGGAAA
The DNA here is from genome assembly GCA_026826555.1 of Tolypeutes matacus. Taxonomy (NCBI): domain Eukaryota; kingdom Metazoa; phylum Chordata; class Mammalia; order Cingulata; family Chlamyphoridae; genus Tolypeutes; species Tolypeutes matacus. The sequence goes on from JAKSZT010039520.1 coordinate 6,844, forward strand.
TAATACAAATGGCCATGGCAGTGCAATTAGGGGAAGACAAAATGGAGAGAAGTCAATTTCTCTGAGTATTAATTATGAAAAAGTTTCTGTTCATGTTATAACTAGATAGTCCTCCCAACAGTCTAGTAAGATCATAAGAAATAAGTTTCTTCATTTTGGATCAACACACTTTCACACATACAAACGAAGGCATTTTTAAGGGTTTAAACTTGAAGCAGGGTCTATAAAAACAGTTTGACTCTTTGAGAAGAGTTAATTGGTTAAATAAATTATAGGCCCAATATGTTGCTCCTCTCTAAATTAGAAAACAGCCAGGCTTGTGTGAACATGTGAGTGTGTATTTATGTGTGTGCATTAATTATGTGCAGGAACATATATGTATATGAGAGCAATGAACCTAATTATTAACTCTATTTTGTAGACTCAAAGTACAAAGTTAATAAATTACTGAATACTTGGAAGCAGCATGAATTTTGTTCATTTTCAACATTGCACTCCATATTAGAAGTAATTTCTGAGACACAGGAAGTAATCATGATTACCACTAAGATGTATGGTTAATATTTCTTCCTTTCTTTCTGTACCCACTCTTTCCCTCTCTTTCATTTGGAAACATCAATGCTAGAACTATGTCTCTCTGCTAGGTCATCTTTCCTCTAGAACATTATTCTCTTATTGAATTTCTTTCTCCTATTAAATTTTTAAAAATGTAAATCAAATCTGATGTAGAAAGAACAACATGCCCAGAATTGGGTGGCCTCACAACCCAACACAACAATGTAATTTGCAGCAAAGGATGTACAGTAGCAGCGCCCCCAGGTAGACATCTGACTTCTCAGCATCTTGGGGGAACCAGTCAGCTACAGGTGCACTGTTTGAGTGCAGATGGGCCCTCTGGGCAGTTCGGGTGCTGGGAACCCCAGCTCAGCTTCTTGTCCACAGTCTGCCTGCTGCACATGTTCTTGTGGATGGGCCTAGGGTGGGTGGTGAGGCTTGGTAGGGCTGGACTTGGTGGCATTCTGGACATGGTGATGGGCTGACAGGATAGCTGTGGCCAGAAGTACTGGCTTGTGGTGGATAGCGGGGGCAGCGGGGGCAAGTCAGCACTCACAATCCAGTTCATCCCATTTTTAAAAATTTTATTGAAGTATATCATTCATACATGAACATACATAAACAATAAATGTGCCAGTTGAGCCCTGAATTTCAGCAGAGCTGCAACACCTACTCTCCAATTCATTGGACTCACCAAGAACTAACAAGGAGATGAGGATGGACAAAGAACTTAAGAGTCTACAACTGCAAGCAGGACAGTTCCATCCATCTGCCCCTCTCAGTTAGAAGCAGAGAGGGCATTACCATCTGAAAATTCTCAAGTTTGGGGAATGAACAATGAACTAAAGTAGGCTTATTGTTATTATAATCTAGCAATTATACTTCTAGCAATGGAAGAACTCTTATCATTGATGTAAAGGCAGGGGACACCAGAGGTTCTGAGGGATGGGAGAGGGAAGAATAGGTGCAATATGTGGGTCATTTTCAGGACATGGGTGGTGTCCTGCATGACATTGCAGTGATGGATACAGGCCACTGTACATTTTGTCATAACTTACAAAACTGTGAGGGACAAAGTGTAACTATAATGTAAACTGTAGTCCATGGTTACTAGCAATGCTTCAATATGTGTTCCTCAATTGTAACAAATGTACCACATTAATGAAGGATGTTGTTAATATGGGAAAGTGTGTGTGTGTGGGGTAGGACATATGGGAATCCCTTATATTTTTATGTAACATTTAAGCAATCTAAATATTCTTTAAAAATAAAATAATTATTTAAAAAAAGAAAAAAATGCATAGTAAAAGTTGTGAACTTATAAAACAAACATGCATGACATCATACAGAGTCCCATACATCACCCCATCACCAATGCCTTGCATTATTGCAAAACATTTTTTATAAATTATGAAAGAATATCATCAAAATGTTACTACTAATTATATCCCATATCTTACATTTGGTGTATTTCCCCCCCCCAAACCACCCTATTATTATTTTTTAAACATAGTTTTATTACAGAATTGTGAACTTACAAAGCAATCATGCCCATGTGTAGAATTCCCATAGAACATCTCTTCAACAACAGACCACACCATGGTGGAACATTTGTCAGGTTATGAGGTAATATCACCAGACTATTACCACCAATCATGGTCCATAGAACATTCATTTCTATTTTGTAACACATTAGGACCCAACCACTAAAGATTCTTATACAAATCAGTGTATGATAGATGACAGAGCAGTCCAGCAAGATAGTCCATATACAGCAGGATGAGAAGAGTTTGGAGTTAGGAGAGAACAGTAGATGAGAACTGGAGAGAGAGTTTCCTGTTGGTTTTTCCAAACATAGATAGAGGCAGTTTTTGAAGAAATCTGTAAGTTTCAAAGACAGATCCTCAGAGTCAACCACCATGAGGAATTTCTTTTTAATTGGTAACAAAGAAGATCTAGATCATCAGATACAGGTAACACAGGAAGGAGGACAGCAGTTAGCAAAGCAATTTAGGTAACACAGATGGAGGCATCAGTAATGATAAGAAGGTATGTAATCAAGCTTTCCATGAACTTGCCAGGGTTAAAAGAAAGTTTGAAGAGGAGAAATGCCCTTCTCCAGCAGAGCCAACTCAGTAAAGAAAGGACAAGAAAGGCAGTTATTGTGTCATTTCTAAGCATCCCATGAATTTTAGTTACCAAATATCAGGAAAGCACTCACCTTCTCATTCTTTTTTCACATCTTGTTCCTACCTTTTTGGCTTAAGACAGCAAGTCTGATAAATGATCACCATGTTAGCTTTAGACCAAGAAGCTGGCTAATCCTTTCCTGATGATAATACTAAGGTCATGTCAAGTTAAATTCAAAGGAAACACAATGGGTGCTCCTAAGATTATCTGATTATTTAAAAATATATGTCTGTATACACAGACACATTTTAAGGGTTTGCATTTTAAGAGGGGTGAACCAGTTTTGGAACCCAAGCTGTTTGCTAAGCTGAAGTCTTAGGTTGTGAAATAGTTTTTAACTTTTGGAATCATATTGCTTGTTGTTACTCTAAATAGAAACAGAGAGGTTTTTAAATGTGAATTTTTGCCCATCTTTGACAATTTTGATGTCAGTTTTAGTTAACCTTAGATATTCTGAATTTAATCTTCATAAGTAAGACATCTCAACCCTTTACTGGTGCTAAAACTTTTGTTTTCCAGTGGCCAAAATACCAAAATGTTTATTGTATTTATGGATTTAAAACTGCTTATAAAGCCTTTATTATTACCTATAATCTGGAAGATGATAATAACCTATGTGGCCAAATATTTGAGTTCATTTTGGATTAAAGCATTTCATTGTTCTTGGTTTTTAAATTTTACTTGTTTCACAGCTTTGTGGAGGGTAGAAATAAATAATTTGTTTTCAAGTGTTTCTAGATGAGGGATTAAAAAAAAACTAAATCATTTTTGTTCTATGTAATATAAATTATGGAATTCATCTTTCCAGGGTCAGAGATGATTAATGTACTGCTATATACCTTTATACATTATTTACTTTTCAAACTAGTTATCAAGTATTTTTATGTTTGTAAGCAAATATGCTTTGACAGCATACCTTGAGTATATGTGAAGATAAATATTTATTTCCTACTGTTCATTTTTTTAAAGATGTTTTACTTACTTACCTCCCCCCACCCCACCCCTAGGTTCTTGTGCTCGCTGTGACCATTTGCTTTTGCATTTTTCTGTGTCTGCTTGTCTCCCTTTGTTGTGTCATCCTGCTGCGCCAGCTCACCATGCCACGGAGTCGAACCCGGGGCCTCCCATATGGTAAACGGGACCCAAACCAATTGAGCCACAGCCACTTCCTCCCACTGTTCATTTTTAACTAAGAAAGGACCAAAAAAGTGGGAGCTACAGAACTGTGGTAGAAATTTACCTGCTATTCTGGTCTTGGTTGTACTCACCTTTGGCCAGTCACATACATTGTCAAAGCTTCCCAATAGAGTACAACTGACAGGATGAGGATCTGAAATCACTTTCAATATCCCCTACTACATATTGACTGTTATATCATGTATTAAATGTAAAACTTCTAATTGACAATTAGTATAATTGTGGGAGACTTATGAATTTGTTTTTAATTCTGTGGATTGTGTTTGAACAATTCAAATTTATGTTTACTTGATTTTGAGGTATTTTATAGTTGTCACTTTATTGAATGTGTATAGAAATCTTGTGATGTTTATAAAGCATATCCTTGGATAGCTTCAGATGCTAGAATTAAAACTGATCTGTTATCACATACACGCAAAAGGCATATGTATGGTATTCCAGTTGGCCAACATGGTGAAATTATATGCTCTAGGGCAGGGGTTCTCAACAAAGGGTTCCATGAGATCGAATTGAAATTCAAAAAAACATTATTCTTGTGGGGATACATTAGTGTGAGTGTGATATATTTCTTAAATAATACACAGTATAATTTGGACTTAGTCATGGGCTCTTGGTTTTCTCCTGACTGGCAATGGGGTCTGTGGAAAAAAAAAAAAGGTTAAGAACACCTGCTCTAGTGTGTGCTGCCCACAGAATCTTTGAAAGATTAGCAATAACTGGCAAAGTCATCTTCCTCAGAATTCAGAAAATCAGTTAAAGTGTTGTAATAACTGGGCAAGTGACTAACCAGTCAAATACAGCTTTATTAAATGGTAGGAGAAGCTTATGGTACATTGCTGACCCCTTCCCCAACACTGACAGCAAGGTGTGGAACCATCCTGTGCTCCCATTGTGGGTCCCTGGCTCTGTTCCAGGTATAGCAGAGTAATTCCTATGCATATTCTGGGGTGCCTGACTAGTACCCCAGAATGAACCAAACAGAAGCAGGAAACTATTCTCTGGCAAACCTTCCTAGAACTTGCCCTGCAGTCAAAGTCACTTTGTGGAAAACAAGTCAAAGCAGTCTGGGGCAAAGGACTATCTTCATTTTTTTCTTTTTTCTTTATTTTTAAAGGAGTTTAAGATTACATAAATGTTACATCAAAATTGTAAGGGATTCTCACATAATCCACCCCCTACCCCCACTTTCCCCCATTAACAACATCCTTCACTAGTGTGGTATATTTGTAACATTTGATGAACACATATTAAAGCATTGTTACTAAACATGGACTGTAGTTTACATTATGGTTTACACTTTGCACCACACACTTTATATGTTTTGACTAATGTATATTGGATTACCTTATTTAAGTCATACAATAGAACACCCAGAATGGGAAGAAAGACTATTTCATAGAGATTAGACATGGCATTCAAAGTCCTGTAAATAAGGGAATTCTTGGGGCCACAGGAAGTTACAAGCCCAGAACAAGACACAGGTTCAGAGAAGACAATTGGAACCTACAATTCATATACTCCTCTGCTGATTTTGATAGAGGGCTAAACTCTGGAAAAAAGCACCAACTAAAGGAGAGCCTTTGCAAATACTGTGAAAAATATTTTTTGCACTGGTTTGTTTTAGTTAGGTACTGAACTCAAGGAAGTCTCTGTTATATTATTACCTGGATAGAAACGTAAGTAATAGATAGATCATGGACTAAATCCCAGAAATAACCCTTTCAAATATTAAAATGTAAATTATGTAACAAAGGATTGCATGACAAAGAAATGGAAAACAATTAACTAGATAAAAATGCAGAAAGCATCAAAGAAGAAGAAAAGATTATGGATATACCAAACAAAGACTTTAAACAAATGAGGCTCAACATGCTCAAGGAGATAAAGGGTAAAATATAGAAAAAACTAAAAGATATCAGGAAAATAATGAACAATATGAAGTTCTCAATAAAGAGATGAAAATTTTACAAGGGAAGAAAACAGAAATAATGGTGTTGAAGACCACAATAAATTAAAAATTCCTTAGAGCATTTGAACAGCAGTTTGTAGTTTGCAGAAGTAAGATAAGCAAACTCACAAAGAAGACAAGTGAAATCATACAGGCTAAAGAACAGAAAGAAAAAAGTAATGAATAAAGTGAACAGAACCTAAGGAGCAAAGGGTTACCATCAAGAATGACAATATTTACATTATGGAAGACACAGAAGAAATAAGAGAAAAAGCCAGTAGGAATACTGAAAGAAATAATAGCAAAAATTCTGAAACTTAGCAAAAGACATTAATATGCATGTTCAAGAAGACCAGCAAACCACAAACAAGATAAACCCAAAGAGAACTATTTCCAGGCACATAATACAAACAGTTAAATGTCAGTGAAAAGGGGAGTGTTGTGATAGCTGCAAGAGAAAAGCAAGGGGGGTCCAAATAAGGTTAAGTGTTGAATTCTCATAAGAAACCCTGGAGATAAGGTGGCAGTGGGATAAAATGTAAAGCCCTGAAAGAAAACAACTGCCAACCAAGCATTTTATAATTGGTGAGACTGTCTTTCAAAAATGAGGGAGATATTAAGATAATCACAGATAAACAAAAACTGAGATTGTTTTCACCACTGGACATGCTGCAGTGGTTTGAAGCTATGTACCCTAGAAAAAAACATGTTCTTAATTTAAATTCTTTCCTGTTGGTGTGAACCCATTGTGAAAAGGAACATTTGATGAGGTTTCTTCCATTAAGGTTTGGCCCAAAGCAAACAGGATGGCTTTAATCCTAATACTGGAGTCCCTTATAGGCTGAAAACTGAAATTTTAAGTGCAAAGAAACCAGAAATTTATGGAATATGAGACTAGGACCAGAAGTAGCTCTATCAGGGGCCTCCTTGAGCTTCTGGAATGTGAGCTCCCAAAGAACAGAGTCCCATGTGAATGTTTAACTGAACATGGAATTAGTCAACCATTTCGGTGGAAATCATCATTGGAAATTCAGTTATGCAGAAAAGTTCTGCAGACATTTCTATTGTCTGATATATTGGTTCCCAGTAAACATCAGGCAAATCTGAAAAGACTGTGAAATTTGTATCAACAGTACCCTTACCAGAATGGACAAAAAGGTTCAGAGAAGGGACAAATTGAAGGGAGAATGACTTCAATGATGAAACAATGGAAACCTAGGTCTGGAGTGAAGAGATTTCCTCAGGCCAAGAGAATGGGCCCACCCAGGTGTGGGTATTGCACCTCATTGTTAAGGAAGATTGCTGCTTCCCAAGTACTAAGATATGGGGGACCTGTGCCCTGGAGCATGTGAGAGCCAGAACACCACTCCAATGCTGAGAAACAGTGTGGCCTATGTCCTAGGGTTTATGGAGAGCCTCTCCACCACCCCAGTGCTTGGATAGGGTGAGGTCTGTGCCCTAGGGTTTGTATAGAGCCTGGCTGCCATCCCAATGCTTGGAGATGGTAAGAGTATGTGCTGGTCATCTTTTACTGGAAATTAGTTCTAAATTAGCATATGAAAGGATTTCCTTTTGGCTTGTGCTTCTGAAGGAAGGGCCAAGGTAGAGCTGGCCACAGACAGGAATGTGGAGTGCATCCACACTAGTTTCCTCAGTGGTACTTGTGTCACTGTTCATGTTTGAGTTCCTTGTATGAAAGGTAGTAGCTAAAAACCACATACACTGTGAGCACCATAGAAAGCCCAGTGATGATTCCTTTCTTTACTTTGATGATGGACTTATTATAATACTAGAAGTAAATTTTTTGAAATGCTCAAGCAATGCCTCTAGGGGTGATATACCACATCAGTATCATTTGGCAGCTCCAGCCACTGCACAAGTGTTTCTAAGCGGTGGGGCTTCTGCTCCAAAGGGCCTAGAGATAAAATCACTGATCCATTAATTTTCCCTCAGACCTTTGATTCTAATGAAGTTTGCCCTGCTGGGTTCCAAATTGTTTTGGAACCAGGACCCCTGGTTTGCTTCCAATAGCTCCTTATTATTGGAGAGGGAATGTCATCTCATGCCTGTCCCTGCATTGCATATTGGAAGCAGATGATGTGTTTCATAGATGTCACAGGTCCACATATAGAGAGGGGAATTGTGTCCCAGGACAGACCACACTCATAATAATGGTAATATTTTATACCAATTTGGGATTAAAAATAAGAAAAAATAAATTAAATTAAAATAAATAGAATTTTATTTAAAGGTTCCAAAAATGACAAACATATTTCATTTATTCATTAACCTTTAAAGAAAAGGAATGAAATCTAAATTATAACCAGACCTTTTACATGTGGTAGTATTCAAAGTTCCGTTAAATTATATGAGAAATAAAATAGCTATAGAATTTTAACCAACTATTTCATAAAGAAGATTTGAAATAAATATGGATATTATATCTCTGGATGGAAGGTTAAAAATAGTAATTTTGAGGAGGGGCATTAGTAAGCGGGTGGCAAAAACACCAAGCAAATGCAGAAACAAGCAGAAACTGTCAAAAATAACTTTTCCAGAACTATAGCAAACAGTCAAGGGTAAACAGCAACCATGTAAATGTTGATTCAGGAATGAGAAATCCTAAATAAGTTAGGAAATGGCCTGGTGCTTTCACCTGCTCTGATACCATCACCTCCTCTGGGTCCATGCAATAGTCTATGGATATGATAGCAGCCTGTGTTCCCAGTATAGTGATATACATTCTTATTGAGCATTTCTGGTTCTGATTATTAGTACACATCAGAAACAATGGAAGCAAGAAGACACTAGGATAACCTATTTAAAGTGCTGACAGAAAAAAAAATAGACTATCAGCCAAGAATTTTAAATCTCTCAAGACAGTCCTTTAAAATGAGGAAGAAATAAAGACATTTCCATATTAACAAAAGCTGAGGGAGTCTGTTACAGCCTACCACAACCTACACCTGCCCTTCAAGAAATATTAGAAGGAGTCATTGAAGATGACACTAGACAGCTATACCCATATGAAGAAATAAAACTCCACAATAAATGTAAATTCCTGGATATACACAAATGTCAATATTGTTGTAGCCATGGTTTATAACCTACTTTTTATATCTAACATGATTTATAATAAATACATTAAAAAATTATGATTTTATATTATTGGGCAAAAAAGAGTATCTTCCTGTAATTTGTGACCAGAATAACATAAAAAAGGATGAAGGAGTACAGAAGCAGAGGTCATAAATATTATTCAATTTAAGTTTATCAATTCAAGCTAAATTGCTATAGATTATGGTGTTAAATTCAAACTCCATGGCCAACAGAAGAGAAATATTATTAAAAACTACAATAAAATTAAATTGGAAGGGAAATAAACTGTTTAACTTCAAAAGGTCAGTTAGAGACAAAAGAAAACAGCAGGAAAGGAAATGAGAGACAAAAAGGTAATCTATAAGACTTACACAAATAACAAAATGTCAAAGTCCAAAATATAAGTCCTGCCTTATCTGTAATTACTTTGACAGTAAATTGACTATAATCTCTAATCAAAAGGCAGAGATTGGCACAATAAGGACAAAAGGGCATATTCCAACTTGATCGTATTTCAAAGAAACTTACCTTAGACACAATGAAACAAATAGGTTAAAAGTGAAAGGATGGGCAACAGACTAACAGGTAGAGCTGAATGCTCTCACATAAACAATGGTGAAAGAGCCAGAAGCTGTTGGAGGAATTGCTTTGGGGGTTAGCAGACCAGGAAAGTGCTATACAACTCCCAGGAGGATGAGGGACTGAGTGAGGAAGAACTGAAAATGACATATGTGAGTTACAAAGCCCAGA
>JAKSZT010039521.1:0-23030 GCA_026826555.1 Tolypeutes matacus
AAAAAAAAAAAAGAGATGAATTTATGCTTTATCAAGGAAGTTATTCCTATACCAGAATCTTTAGCACTCTAAAAAAATGGGCATAAAATTCTAAACTATTAAAAATGAATCTCTGAAGTTACAATCATTGATGGGAAATATTGTAAATATTTTTAAGAATTGCATGTCATTTTTATTTCAGAAATATTTTCCCCCATAAGAAATGGTGCCTCAGAATGTGTCCGCTGTCACTGAATTTCAGTTGCTTGGATTCCAGAACCTCCTTGAATGGCAGGCTTTGCTCTTTGCTATTTTCCTGTTCATCTACTTTCTCACAGTTATAGGGAACATCATTATCATTGTGGTGGTGAATAAAGACCAACGACTGCACTCACCTATGTACACATTCCTCAAACACCTCTCCTTTCTGGAGATTTGGTATACCTCCACCATTATGCCACTTTTCTTATCCAATCTGCTCTCAAAGGGCCAGGGCATCTCATTCTCTGCTTGTATGGCACAGCTTTATTTCTTTGTGTTCTTTGAAGCTACTGAGTGCTTTCTTCTGGCTATGATGGCCTATGACCGATATCTGGCTATCTGTACTCCACTCCACTACTCCTTCTTGATGGGTCCTGAGTTTTGTAACATGTTGGTGGCAATCTCTTGGTTGACAGGCATTGGAACAGGCTTTCTGCCTTCCCTGATGATTTCCAAGTTGGATTTTTGTGGATCCAATCAGATCAATCATTTCTTTTGTGACCTCCCTCCTCTAATGCAGTTTTCATGTTCCAGTGTTTTTATCACAGAGATGACAATCTTTATCTTGTCAATTGCTGTGCTGTGCATTTGTTTTTTTCTTACACTTATTTCCTATGTTTTTATTGTGTCCTCCATATTGAGAATTCCCTCAACCTCTGGCAGGATGAAGACTTTTTCTACATGTGGCTCCCATTTGATTGTTGTTACTATCTACTATGGAACAATGATCTTGATGTATGTTCATCCCAATGCACACCTGACACAGGAAATCAACAAGATAATTTCTGTCTTCTATACTATTGTCATTCCACTGCTGAACCCTGTTATCTACAGCTTGAGGAATAAAGACTTCAAAGAGGCAGTTAGAAAAACCGTGAGAAGAAATTTTGGTATCAATGGAGGAAGGGTGAAAGGAAGTTTCTTTATTAGGTAAGGAAAATCTTGCCTAATCCACAGAAAGTCCAAAGATGACACAGTGAATTAACTACTATGAAAAGTTAGTGACAGATTCAGTATCTTTAAAGATAAATCTCATTTTCAGTGCCATGTTTATTTCCAAAAAGCAGAAAGAAACAGTTACTTTATGCTTCCTTGCCTACAACTGGTCAGAAAGATTAATTGTTTCTATCAAACCATTAATGAGGCAATTTAGTCCTTATACATTTGCTTCCATCTCTTGAGGCAGTCCTGTTGTAGAACTCCAGTGCATTGAACTACACACACAAAATTTAAAGATTTTTCTATAATCAATCTCTTATGTTCACATAGCCTTAGGCACAGAAAGTTACACATCTTTTAATAACAGTTATTAGATTAAGTACTTCTAGATCCAATTCCTGATACCATTGGTGCTCATTAAATAAATGTGTAATGAATAAATGAAAAGAGAAAAAAGGATATATTTGAAGTACATGTTAACGAAAATGATCTAGTGATAAGAAAAACAAATAACGATTTTTGAAGTACCAAATGTTTATTCACAATAACTTGGACTTTTTAGTAATTTTTCTTTAATATTATTTATTTAATATTATTCTGGGAAGGAAGGAAGGAAGGAAAGAAGGAAGGAAGGAAGGAATGAAGGAAGGAAGGGAGGGAGGGAGGGAATGAGGGAGGGAGGGAAGGAGGGAGGGAGGGAGGGAGGGAAGGACTCTATAGTATCATATGATATTTGTAAACAGTGAGAATCAAAGAATTTTATTAAAGGCTAAAACACCTTTCATATTTTATTTTATTTTATTCAGCCAGTATTTACTAGGTTTTTGTATTTTACACTAAGAGAAATTGTTGATTATGGAAGCATATTAATCCTTCATGTATTATTGAAGTCTAATTGTTGTTTATAGAGTAGAGTGGAAGACAGAAAGAGTTGCTGAGGCCATTGCTATAGTACATGTAGGAGAGGAGTTTAGCTTGAATTTAGGTTTGAGTGCTGTAGTCCATCACAGGAAAAGCCTCATGCATGAGGAAATCAAGAGTGGAAATTCTGGTATTGCTCAATCTTTCCCTTGCTGTGATGCCAGGTTGTACCATCTTCACAGACTTGTTCCACATGAATCCCAGAACTTCAAGCATAAGTATGATTTGATCCTTTAGCTCAAACACATTCCTCACATCAGATCTTTGCGTTACCACGTTTACTTTTACTTCTTTGTTTTTGCCTGGGAGAAGTGTTGTTATTCCTTCCTTAATTCATGTAGTTTGAATTTTGTATAGAAGAGTAATGCTCTAGAGTCAGAAATAGGGAGGGAATTGGTAAATGGAAACTTAACCTTGTATATGTGTGGTTTTGGGAAGGGTCAACTACCTTACACTGCAAAGGATTACCTCTGTTTAGCATTTTGATTGTGCCTTCCATTTAATTAGACTTAAATTATCTTACCAAAAGCTTCTTTTTAATGTGTTAAACTTGAGAGGTGCTGTACTATGCAAAGAAGGAGAAAAAAATTATTGATTAACATTGGAGAGACTTCAGGAATTCAGGTTGCTTTATTTTCCTACCTGTTAAAACAAATACCATACAATAGGCTGGCTTAAGAACAGTAATTTATTAGTTTCATGGTATCAGAAATGTAGAAGGCTTTTTCTTCCTGGAGTCTATATCTTCAGGCTGGCTGGAAAACTTTGGAATTCTTTGGCCATAGAGAAGGGAAGTCAGAGTTTGAAGAAATTGTCAAAGGTATACAGTACTAATTTTGTAAAGTGTTAGAGAGAGCCCACTGAAGACAGAGTTGGATTTAGGAGCAATATTGATTTCCTATTGGAAATAGGATATGATCAATTTATTGGAATACTGACCTGCCTGGTTGTGCCTTTTGCTTTAAGATTACTCAGCTTTGTGAGCTCAGAGACATATGTAGAATGATGGGCATCATTTGGGGTAAGCACCTAGCTGTGGGCATGGCTGGATAGAGGAGCAAAGGGGGTAATGGTCTTTAGAGTCTTAGATTGTCATTAAAAGAAAGAAATGCACGTAGAGATAAGGAAGAGATCAGTGAAATAAAAAAAAACAGAGTTCAAAAAAATGCCTTTGATATAGTGTTATGTGAGTTATATGGATCCACAGAAAGTGAAATTTATAGGTTTGGTTGTTTGAATTAGTAATTTAAGACATGGTTCAGTTTGGGGTGCTACCAAAATGAAAAGTATGGCTATAAGAATGACTGAAATAAACAAACCACAAGAGGAAAGATAGCCAAAGACCTAAGGAGCAAGATGCCTGGATGGGTTGGACATCTGACTGAGGGTAAGAATTTCAGAAGAAAAGAAAGCCATGATCTTAATTTCATCTATAAACAAAAGAGAGTAGCCACTGATTAATGGAATGCTTTTGACTCTGGGAGAGTGGATTTTGTATTTTGATAGCATAAATTTTAAAATAATATATATTTTAAAAGGCAATGTGGAACCTACATTCTGGGCAAAACTTTAAATAGCAAGAAGTGTGTCAGGTACACAAACCAACTCTGAAATGCAAAAGGAATGAGATGCTAAGCAATGCCACCCGAGAGAGTTAGTTCTAAGCTTTTGTTAAGGTAAGGAGGTAGAGTAACTTCCATAGGATTATGGAAAATAAAGAAGTTATTACTGAACTTGGAACAAGAGCTCCAAAGGTAGGAGTTTATATGATCTACTCAGTGTTGTTAGGTTTTCAAAGACCTCTCTGGGGGATGGAAATGTCACTGCTCTCTAAAGATTTCACTCCATCCTCTAGTGGATATTACAGTGCCCCTACTTTTGATGATAGATTGAATGTTAAGTTAAACATAATTTGATTCTTAATTCTGTTAAAAAGGGTGTCTAGAATACTATGTTACAGTGTTAAAGGAGAAAACATTACATGTTTTATTGGTTATTTTTACGCTCTGTCTTCAAAGAACTAAGTGTACTATTTTCTTATGGAATAATTTCAGAATTTTGAAATGTTTTTGTTATAAAAAGGAACAGGAAAATTGTATGGAAATCACAATAAAGTACATTGTCACAACTGGGAAAAATAGCTGGGACTGCATGATTTACCAATAGAAACAAATAATATATAATTTTGTTTAACAAATTGAATCATGGGGTTGATGTGTCTCTTAAGGGTGCAAAATGAAAAAATATCACATCTGTAATGATATAAAATTCAATTTAATGATAGTAAATAATGAAATTAACATTCATTTGGTATGCAATAGAGGAAACATACCATTTTAATGCAAATTAAGAAAAGCATGGGTGATTTATATTTACTCTTCTCAACCAGGACTTGTTATTATACAACTATAATACTGGCATAAGTTTTATTATTATTACAAAGGCAATTGTGGTTGGCCTATTTGAATCAAAATGATGTATTCAAGGTTCATCCATGTTATCACATGTATCTTAACTTCATTCCTCTTTTACTACAGAATAATATTCCATCACATGTATATACCACATGTTGTTTATCCATTCATCTGTTGCTGGGCTTTTTCATTGCTTCCATATTTTGGCAATTGTGAATGATGCCACTATGAATATCGGTGTGCATATATCTGTTTGTGTCCCTTCTTTCTGTTTTTCTGGGTATATACCTAGTGGTGATGTTGGTGGATCCTATGGTAATTCTACACTTAGCTTCCTGAGAATCTGTTAAACTGTCTTCAACAGCATCTGCATCATTTTACATTCTCAGCAATGAATGAGTGTTACTATTTCTCTGCATCCTCTTCAGCACTTGTTCTTTTTATTTTTTTAATAGCAACCATTCTAATGGATATGAAATGGTTCTCATTATGGTTTTGATTTGCATTTTCTTGATGGCTAATGATGTTTAACATTTTTTCATATGCCTTTGTGCCATTTGTATATCTTCTTTGGAAGAATGTCAAGTCTTTAACCCATTTTCTAACTGGATATTTCTTTTTATTGGTAAGTTGAAGGATTTCTTTATATATACCAGATATTAATGTTTCATCAGATGTGTGGTTTCCAAATATTTTCTCCTATTGTGTAGGTTGTCTTTTTTACTTTCATGAAGAAGTTCTTTGATATACAAAAATTTTTATTTTGATGAGGTACCATGTGTCTTTCATTTCTTTTATTGCTTCTGCTTTTGGGTGTAAAGTCTAAGAAACCATTGCTTAACACAATGTTCTGGAGATGCTTCCATTCTTTTTTTTTTTTTTCTAGGAACTTGATAGTTCAAGATAGTTCTTATATGTAGTTCTTTAATCCATTTTGAGTTTTTTTTTTTTGTATGATATGAGGTGTGAGTGCTTTTTCCCAGCGCTATTTGTTAAAGAGACTACTCTTTCCCAATTAAGTTTTATTTTCCACCATGTGAAAAATAAGTTGTTCATAAATGTGAGGGTTGAATTCTGGATTCATAATTCTATTCTATTAGTCTATATGTCTTCTTTGTGCCAGTACTATGCTCTTTTGATTACTGTGGCATAGTAATAAGTTTTAAGATTGGGAAGTTTGAGTCCTCAAATTTCATTCATCTTTCTCAAAATGGGTTTACCTATTCAGGGTCCCTTACCCTTCCATGTAAATTTGACGATTGCCTTCTCAGTTTCTGCAAGGAAGGTTCTTGGAATTTTTATTGCAATTGCTTTGAATCTATAATTTGCTTTGAGTAGTATTTGCACCCATTTTAGTTTGCTAAAGGTGCAAAGTGGAATAGACTATATTATGGAACATAAAATAAATAGAGAAGAGGAATAGTGAAAAGAAGAGAGGTGGGGAGAAATGAGCAGGGGAAGAGTAGAGAGGGGAGGGGAGGGGAAGGGAAAGGAGAGGGGAAGGGGAAGGGGAAGGCAAAGGAGAAGTGGAAGGGGAAGGGGAAGGGAAGGGAAATTACAGATCACTTACAGATAGTAAGGGAAGACTTTGAGTAGCCTTTTATTTTTATATTTGTGGAGATATAGATGTATTTTAAACTTTTGATCTGAATTTATTACATATTCTGTCATATTTCAACTACAATGTCATCAAAAAGTCATGAGTTCATTGAGGGTGGTGAGCCACACTGTGGGAGATGTTTGTGTGGGATGTGGTGGGAGGTGTGGGAGGTGGGGAACATGGGAATCCCAGTGGGTTCCGTGTAATATTTTGGGTAATCTAAGCACCTCTTAAAATATATGTATATATATATATAAATAACATTTTTGTAAGCAAATACACATATATGCATATATATTTATATATCATATTGCAAATGTTTGTATGTATTGTGAGAATTTTGATTTTTACCCATAATAAAAAAAAAAAGTCATGTTGTATGATTAGATAATGGAATTATCTACCTATTGCTATATTAAGGTCTATATCTATAAACCCCATTACGTGTATCTTGCATGTGTCTGCTTTTACTATGTTTTGTTTCTCTTGAATTTAAATCACCTTGCTCTTTTATTGTTATGGTTGATGATTTAAAAAGTTGTATTGTTTAATAAACATCTAAAATATGCACTTATTAAAAATGATAACTACATGGAATTTGCTATTCAAGAACACTTATATACTGGCACCCAGATTACAAAATATATTAGAACCCCAGAGTTCCCCTCATGCCCCAGTCTGGCCAATACTGCACCAAGAGATAACCATTTTCCTGACTTCCAGCAGTACAGATGTTTTTGTTTGCTAAAGGATGCCAAGGCAATATACCAGAAATTGGATGGCTTTTACAACGAGTATTCATTAATTTATAAGCTAACAGGATTGAGGCCATGAAAGTGTCCATATCAAGGCTTTATCAGGAGATGCTTTCTCTACAAGCTGCAGCTGTGGGTGATCAGGCACATGATATCATCTGCTTATGTTTCCCCTCTCCTTCAGGCATCATTTCTTTCAGCTTCTGGCTTCAGTGGCTCCTCTCACCTTATATGTTCCAATGATTTCAGCTTCTGGATCGTGGCACCTTCTCTTTCAGGCTCTGGGGGTTTAGCTCTGGGTCTATGACCATGCCATTTCCAGTTTATAAAGGAATCCAGTAAAAGGATTAAGACCCACTCTGGGCTATACTTTACTCGAGTAATATAATCAAATGCATCTAACTGAATATAATCTAAACAAGGGCTCACAATAGGTTCATACCCACTGGAATCAAACAATTTAAGATCCTAATTTTCTGGGGCCTACAAAATAATCAAATTATCACAACATCTTTGTGATGTTTAGACTTCTAATCCATAAGCAAGAAACATCATTCTATTTATTTAGACCTTTAATTTCTTTTAGGAATGTTTTCTCTGTAGAAGTCCTTTACATCCATAGAAAAATTACTCCTGGATATTTTGTTCTTTTATTTATTATTATAAATTGATTTTTTTTCTTGATTTCTGGTTCTGATTGCTCAATGCTTGTGTATAGATACATTACTGATTTTCAAGAGATGTTCTGGTACCACACTGCTTTGATGAATTAATTTATTAGCTCTAAAGCTTTGTCCTGTATTTTTAAGATTTTCTGTATTTAGGATCATATCATCTGCACACAGGGAAACTTTTGCTCTTTCCTTTCCATTTTGGAACCTCTTTTTTATTTCTCTTGCCTAATTGCACTGGCAGGAACTTCAAGTACAAAGTTGAATAACAGTGGTGACAGTGTGACATGTCTTTTTCCTAATCTTAGAGGGAAAGATTTCAGTCTTTCACCATTACGTATGATATTACATGTAGGCTTTTCATAATAATGATAATTACAATTTAGTGATTTCAGTAATGGATGCAAATTGTGGTTAATAGTATAAATATAATAATGTTATTCTTTTACAAAATGTTAAGAATATGGTGATACACAGGAAAATTAGAGCTACTGTAATATATTGACAATAGTTTACAATAATATTGCAATATTTTCACAGAAATATAAAGGATGATATTACATCAGGTCTAAGGGACAACAAAGTGGAATATAAGGGTTATGGGATTTTTCCCTTTTGAGTAATGAAAACATTTTAAAATTGACTGAAATGATGACAGTATGACTCTGTAATGAATATGAGAGCCACTGAGTGTATACTTTGAATGGATTGAACGAAGCATGGGACTGTGTAATATAGTGAATCCTATGGTTAAAGAAGGACTCTGGTTAACAGAGCAAATTTGAGAAAGTTTTTTCATGAACTATAACAAATATTTAATACTACCACAGAGTGTTAATTGGGTGTGTTAGGGGAAAATGCAGCAATTGTGAGATATTTGCTATAGTTAATAGTACTATTTTGATGATGTTATTAACAGTTTGTAACAAATGTTTCAAAGTCATGGAAGTTTTTGTTGTTGTTGTTGTTGGGTGATGTTTGAGAGCCCTGTATAATATGTTTTGTAAGTTCAGAAATTCTACTATATACTTATTATTTATGAATATTTATTTATGAATGATATACTTCATTTTTTAAAAAATGATAATGTGCTTTTTCCTTCATTCTATTAATGTTGTGCATTACATTAAATGATTTTTTTTTTTTATGTTGGACTACTCTTGCACACCAGGCATAAATTCCACTTCATCATGGTGTATAACTATTTTAATCTGCTTTTGGATTCAGTTTGCTACTGTTTTATGAGAATTTTTGCATGTATATTCATATAAGATATTGGTCTGTAGTTTTCTTTTCTTGTAGTATCTTTATCTGGCTTTGTTATTAGGTTGATATTCGCCTTGTAGAATTTGTTAGGGCGACTTCCTACCTCTTAAATTTTGAGAAGAGTTTGAGGAAAACTGGAATTAAGTTTTCTTGGATTGTTTTGTAGAATTCCTCTGTGAAATCTTCCTGCCCAGGACTTTACATTTTTGGGATGCTTTTGATTACTGATTCAATCATTTTATTAGAAAATGGCTTGTTGTGATCTAGTTTTTCTTGTATCAATGTAGGTAGTTTGTGTATTTCTAAGAATTTGTTCATTTTATCTAATTTATCTAATTTATTGGTATACATTTGTTCATATTATCCACTTATTATCATTTTTATTTCAGCAGTTGACAGTAATCTCCCCTTTCTCGTTTCTAATATTCATTACTTTTTTCCTTTCTTTTTGTCTTTGTCAAACTAAAGGTTTTGTAGACCTTTTCAAAGAACCAAGTTTTGGTTTTGTTGATTCTGTCTATTGTTTTATTTTTTTCTATTTTATTTGTCTCCACTCTAATCTTTGTTATTTCCTTCTTTCTCCATAATTTAGTTTGCTCTTCTTTTTTCTAGTTTTTCCAGTTTTGAAGTTAGGTAACTGATTTGAGGTCTTTCTTCTTTTTTAATGTTATCATTTATAACTATAAATTTCCTTCTCAGCACTATTTCACTATATCTTATATAGGTTTTGGAGTGTTGTTATGTTCATTTTCATTAACCTCAAGCTATTTCCTAATTTTGGTTCTGATTTCTCTTTAAGCTGCTGTTTGTTTAACAGTGTGTTGTTTAATTTCCCATATTTGTGCTTTTTTTTTTTTTTGTTTTGTTTTGTTTTGTTTTTTTAATTTCTCTCTCTGTTAGTGATATTTAGCTTTATTCCTTTGTGGTTATGGAATATACATTGCATTATTTCAATATTTTTGAATTTGTTGAGACATGTTCTGTGACCCACCATATGATGTATCCTGGAGAATGATGCGTGTGCACTTGAGTAAAATGTGCTTTTTTTTTGTTTGGTTCTGTATATACATGCTAGGCCTAGTTGATTTAATATATCATTTAAGTCCTATACTTCCTTATTGACCTGACTATATGTTCTGTCCATTATTAAGTGGTGTATTAAAGTCTCCTACTCTTAATATAGAACTGTCAATTTCTCCCTTCAATTGTGTCAGTATTTGCTTCATATATTTTGGCACATTACAGTTAGGTGCACATGTATTTATAATTGTTACATATTTGTGTTGAATAGTCCCATTTATACTATTCCTTATGAATAATATGTAATGATTTTTGTCTCTCATAACTGTTTTTGACATAAAGTCTATTTTATCTGATATTAGTATGAATATCCAACTCTATTTTGGTTACTACTTGCATGGTGTTCTTTTCCATCCTTTCACTGTCAATGTACTTGCATATTTGATGTTTAGGTGATTCTCTTACAGACAGCAAATAGTTGGGTCATGGTTATTTATCCATTCTATCAATCTCTGCCTTTTGAATGAAGAATTTAATCCATTTACATTTAAAGTCACTACTGGTATTACACGTTCTTTTGCCATTTTTCTACTTAGCCTCTGTAAATATTGGAACTTTTTAGTCTCTTGCTTCCATTAAAGCCTACTTTTTTAAGTTATTTGCTTTCTTATGTTGTACCATATTCAGTAACTTCTCATTTCTATCAGTATATATTTTGCATGTTTTCCTATTGGTTACCCTAAGGTTTAAAATTTACATCCTAAATATGTAACAATTGTACGTGTTTGTTATCCACATAACTTCAATAGCATGCACACAGACTTTTTCTATACCTCTCTGTTCCTCCAACATTTTTTACATGCTAATACTTATATCTTTGTACAGTGTATGTCCAAAAATATAGATTTATCATTAGTTCTTATGCATTTGCATTTTAGCACCTGTAGAAAGTAAGAAGTGGAGTTACATACCAAACAAATAGAACAATAACAGTGGCATTTTTAATTGCTCAAATGATTACCTTTACTTCAGTATTTCTTTATGCTGCTTTGAACCACTGTTTCATGTCCTTTCATTTAAGTCTGAAAAACTCCCTTTTTTATTGCTTAGGTAAGGTCTAGTGGTGATGTACTACCCCGTTTTTGTTTATATGAGAATGCTTTAATTTCCTCCTCATTTTTGAATGAGAGTCTTACCAGATATAAAATTATTGGCCTGCAGATGTTTTCCTTCAGCACTTTAAGTATTTCAACCCATCACCTTCTTCCCTTGAAGTATTCTGAGGGAAAATCAGCAGTTAATCTTAGTGCAACTGTCTTGTATGCATGTTTTCTTCTATAGCTTTCATCCTTGTCTTTTGCATTCAATAATGCAATAAATACATGACAGTGTGTATTTTTCTTCATGTTTATTCTATTTGGTGTTGGGAAGTTCTTTGTCATTATTTCCTTGAGTTTTCCATCACTCTTTCTTCTTCTGGGACTCCCATAATGTGTATATTGGAGTGTTTGATGGTGTCCCATAGGTATCTTGGGTTATTTTTGCTTTTCCTTCCTGCCCCTCAGCTTGGTTCATTTCAAGTTGTTGTCTTCAAGTTCACAGATTCTTCCTCCTGTCATCTCCATTCTGCTCTTAAAAGCCTCCGGGGCATTTTTTAAATTTCAGTTATTGTGGTCTTCAACTCCAGTCATTCTGTTTGTTTCCTTTTAAAAATATCTCTTTACTTAGACTCTCACCTTGTTCATTCAATGTTTACCTAATATCCTATAATTCTGTCTTTGTATTTTCATTCATCTCCTTGAGCATTTTTAAATTATTTTAAAAGCTTTGTTTAGAATGTCCACAGTCTCATCTTCTATTGTGTTTTCTGTGTTTTTATCCTCTTCTTTCAGATTGGCCATCTTTCTTTATTTCTTTGCTTGCCTTGTACTCTTTCGTTCCGTATCATAAATGTTTGTTTGGCTGCTAAGCAATCACTTTCATTGTGTATGCCAACAATCTGCTTTTCCTGATGTTCCCAATAGCACTAGTTATTTTACTATACAAATGTGAATGAGATGTGTTTCATTTGGTGCTTTGCTTTTGATTTAATTTACAATGTCCTTCAAACCACTGCTTTCACCAAACACACTGTGAATGCAGGAGGTAGTTCAATTTCCAAAGTTTAGTAATGTTCTTGTTTGTTTTCCTGCTATGCTCTTGCTTTCACTCACAAAGAAAAAACCCGGATTTTACGAAATTCCATGCCAATGCAGTAACTTCCTCACGTTTCTAATGTAAGACTAGTGTTTTTTGTTGTTTTAAATCTGTGTGTTAACTTAAAATCATCTAATATGCACTGGTTTAACATAACATGCTCTGAAATCAGGAGTAAATTCACCTTTCAAAGTTAAGTAATTTACTTGTTTGTTTGACTGCTATGCAATGTCATGTTTGAGAATGATGGTCAATTAATCAGATATTACCAGAGGCATTTTTTTCATTACAAGATATTTAAGGAACATTTTTTACTTTATGGAGCCAATGCTCACAAATCCCTCTTGGAAATTCTGGTCTGGTACCTGGTTTCTCAGCCTTACGGGTCAGTAAAGAAGGTTATTTTGTGGCTGGTATTTGATTATTTTTCTGACATCAATAAAGAGGAATTCACCCAAGCCCACAGGTACTGTAGCTGAACTCTGGTGTCAATTTTCTGGCTTGCTATCCTAGCCTCAAGAGGCTTCTAAAAGTCCAATTGGATGTTCCTTGTGAAAACTTTCAGGAGAGCAAACTTGAAAAGACCTATAAAGTAAATCACTATTCTTTCTGCACCTATGTGACTTGTAATAAAGTCAAATCTAATGGTGTCAAGCCTTATTTTATGATCAAGAATAATATTTTTGGTTATCTTTGATCCGAAGGAAGGTGACTAAAGAGAGAAATTTTATATTTCAATAAAACTATAGCACACAGCTCTGAGTTATCAGATTTTTCTCCTGTTCATTCAGTGATTTTACATGCCTTTTGAAAACAGCTTATATGCCATTATATTGGCATGATTTTGTTATCTACCTGCAAATTAGACTGACTCCTGTGATCTTAAATATATTGTCTACCCTAAATGCCAATCAAAAAGCTAACAGGATCTTTTGTATGTCAGGTCTCAAACTGACAAAAGAATTATAATAACTCCAATCCTTTGACCTACTTTAATACAGTGTTCCACTCTTTCATGTGCACAATCATATCTTCCCTAAGAACAAATGACCTGGAGTGAGCATTTATAAATGTATCTAAGGTTGTGAAACAGCTTTAACTCCACTCTTAATGCTTTTTACGTTCTTCAGAATGAAGTTTAAAGCCTAGAATCCATGCCCATGCTAAATAGAAAGGCTCTACATAACTTACTGTTCATGAACAATGTTTCATTTATATTAACATATCTGTCAATATTGATAAATAACCTAAATATTTTTAAAGAACCAAATTAAGGTGTTTCATAACATCAGGCAGCCTCAAACATTTCAATGGATGGGCATATTTCCTGACTTAGATTCTTGGTTTAATGGAATATGAGAACAACTATTATGCTTTGGATTTGTGTTTTTACTTTTGATTATTAGACTATCTGATTTTATTTATTGTTTAAACTGTTTTTCAGAATATTGTTCAAATTCCTTGTCACTGTCAAGACAGATGGTTGCTCTTAATATAGCTAAACAAAAGGAAAATGAGAGGAAAGTGGGACTATCTCTAGGATACCAAGAATGAATACAAAATAAAAGTAATAGAGTCTTTGGTATGGAGAGATTTGAGTAAGTAACCCTTCTCCAAAGGTATTAAATGTAATATACAGCCATCCAACAAACCTCACTGCAATGAAGAAAGTGAACAAATGTAAACAATAGAAAAGAAAAATGGAACAAAACAATTTAATGAACTTACTCAACTGCCTGACAAAAAATAAGTCAATCATGGTGACTGTAGTGTTTTGGTCAAGTCCCAATGAGACCCTAAATTGCATGATTTTTTTTTCTTTTAACAATAATATGTACAATTTTCTTTTCCTGATTTTAACAATAAAACATTCAATATCTTACAGTAACAATCATCTTTACTTTTAGTATCATTTCACACTCTTTATGATATTAATATAAATCACATTTATATTATTTCCACTTCCTCATTCCAATATGTATGTCATATGTGGATGCTCACCAAAAGGCATTAGCTTCAGGTCTCACTCTCAATATTCCTTTAGCACCTAATTCCTTACTTTGTATATCATGGTCAGTCTCTTTTCCTTCTATGCCAGTGCTTGCTCAGTAGTATCATGAAGCAAAAATAGGTCATGGTGGCAGAGATAGAATTTGCCCCTCCTCCTTATTTTGCATGCATTTACCAGCACTACCATCCGTGGTCTCACCTGTTCCTTTGAATAAGCATAATATCTCATCGAAACTTGTTTCTGAAATATTTTTCTGGGAGATTTCCTTAATATCTTTCCACACAATATATTATTTTATTAACCAGAGAGCATTAACAATAAGCAATATCAAAAACAATTTATCATATTATTAACTGAGTATTCACTAAAAAGTTTCTATATGCTGGGACTGAAATAAGGATTTCATATTCATTACTGCCTTTTGTTTTATTGCAACATCTAGAATTTCATTAGTTTAAATATACATTTTTTAATATTTAACTGCTTATTAATTTTTTTACAGTGTTTTATCAAGTCAACATTATGGGTTAATATGTCTACTATCATTGTGGTAATCATGAAAATATAAATCCTAATTAAAAATTAATATTTCTCAGTCTTTTCTATTTTCCTGTGCATATAAATATTCATAATTATTCAAATTTTTCACTATGGAGTTCATTATTTTATGTGTTTGTGGTATTTGATCTTTGTGAAAATATGCATATAATAAAAATGTCATATCAGCTTAAGTATGTGTGACATTATATTTCTGAAAAGGTGTACATTTGCCATTCTTAAAAAATTATTCCACAGTTATTGTCATGTAGATTTGTTGATTTA
This sequence comes from Tolypeutes matacus, assembly GCA_026826555.1. Taxonomy (NCBI): domain Eukaryota; kingdom Metazoa; phylum Chordata; class Mammalia; order Cingulata; family Chlamyphoridae; genus Tolypeutes; species Tolypeutes matacus. Next base: position 14,856 of record JAKSZT010039521.1, read on the forward strand.
AAAGAAAATTATTTATGATTTATACCACTTTCTAAAATCCCCAACTTAAAAAGTTTATATTTTCAAAGTTGTAAACAATATTTTCATAATTTTAATTATCTCTCCACCACTACATCATTTCCATTGTTTATAAATGAAATTTATAGAGTTTTAAAAATATACCTTATTGGGGATTTTTAGGACGTACTAGGGATTGAACCCCAGGACTTGGTACATGGGAAGCAGGTGCTCAACCACTGAGCTACATCTACTCTCCCCTTACTGGGTTTCAGAGGATAGAGTTCATGAAATAAAGTATTAATGTAGGTTTATTTTAATGACTGCCTTCTGTGTTCCATAGTCCAGACCTGCAATCAGCCAGTTCTCCAAGAAGTCCCATATCATTTGTGTGGGTAAACTTTCTCAGAAGCCAAGATTTAGGGTTTAGGTATATTGTTGCAATTGAAATGCCAATGCTTTTAGACCCTTTCAGGATGTATTTCATGGAGGCATATACATTTTTAGCCAGCACCATAACATCAAAATAGACAAAGCATAGAATAAGTCAAAACTAAACAGAGATGAAAGAAATACACAATACTAACAAGAAATTTTAATTTTGTTTTTTTCCAACATTAATCTGTTTAATTTTTCACTTTATTCCCTACATGGACAGGTTAAAAAAGTATAATTTTCCCAAATACTGATTTATAGATGATGTGATTAAGTGGCACAAAAAAAAAACATTCATTTTCACAGATGGTAACATTCAGTGATCCCTTTAAGTGCAAATTTTTTTGGAGATACCAGAGCAGGTATTGAACCTGGGACCTCCTTTGTGGAAAGTCAACGTGCAACCACTAAGCTACACTGCCTCCCATTAAATGCAATTTTAATTCTTATTTTAAGCTAACTGCAACAATAATTTAATACAAGATAGCCAAATACACAAACAACCTGTATATCCTGAAATACAAGTGGTTTCCATAGCCACATATGTTTTTACTCAAGTACACATTTCCACAATATATAAGTAAAACACTATCTCAAATGTTTATCCTGGCACAAGCTTTTTAAGCAATTCCATTCATACTACTGAAAGCATTTATTTATTTCATTTTTAATATATTTTTTTAATTACAGAAGTTGTGAACTTACAAAACAACCATGCACATGTGTAGAATTCCCATAAAACACTCCTTCATCAATACACCATACCCTGGTGGAATATTTGTTACAGAGTATGAGATAATATCATCAGATTATTACCACCAACCATGGTCCATAGCATAATTTAGCATACTTTTTCCATACTCCCCCATTATCAACACAGCACATCTTTGGCATTGATACAAGAATATTACAGTATAAGCCCCAAAGATTTTAAATTTTAAAATGTGTACCAAAACTAAGGCATTCAAGCGAATCTTTAGAGTTTAAAAAAAAAATCACTCTTGCTATCCGAAGAAAATTAAAACAAATTACCATTTAAGATACTTTAAACATTTTAGAAAATACTGTATTTTCCTATATTACTATCATCTACTTAAGAGAAACACAAACCAGTTCACTTCATTAACAATCTCACAGACTAGTTTTTCTAGAAACTTGAAAAATATAAAACACATGTCTCAGCTATCATAGGATCAAAGATAATGTTTAAATGTCACATACTAAACAGCTACAATATAGTATACAATGGCAAAAAAGAGATTAACGCATAAATACTACTTCATCATCTAGATAGTCAAAAGTTAGAAGGAATTGCATGAATTGCAAGGTACTTAAAATTGTGTATGGTCAATAAAACCCAATAATTCAAGTATGGCAAAATAAAGGCAGGCAATTAAAGACTCAAATACTCTAAAATTTCAGACATGAAAATAAAGGCTGAAAAATTGTGTTTCCCCAAATTTCATTTTCATGCTTAGATATCAGTGCCTTACTATAGGAAATATGCAGTTACTACATATAGTTGCCTCAGAAGTTAAGGAAGGTTCAGCAAGTACAAAATCTATCAAGGTCCATACTTTGCTTCATCAAATGCTTTTCTAGCTCATTTCATTTCGTCCTTCATTTTAAGTTGAAGATAGAAGAAATCATCTACAAATTATAAAAATATGGAAAAAGTCAAAGTATATATTTTAACTAAAATGGAATGAAACTGGAGAGGTATAACTTGATTAGAAGAATGTCTCTGGTCTTATGCATATTTACTGTCAATACTGGACAGATTCCTCTAAAGAATAGTAAACATAAAACTTCCTGATTGGAAACTTAAGAGAGACCATTATTTCTCATGGATGTAGAAGAAAATTTGATAACAAAAGATGAGTGGAACCTAGAGAAATATTAAATGTATAATACTTCATGAATAATTAGAATTAATCCATATATATATAATTGTATTAGTCAGCCAAAGGGGTGCTGATGCAAAGAACCAGAAATCTGTTGCCATTTATAAAGGGTATTTATTTGGACTAGAAGCTTATACCCACAAAGTCATAAAGTGTAAATTACTTCCCTCACCAAAGTCTGTTGTCATATGTTGGAGCAAAATGACTGCTAGTCTCTTTCCAGGTTCAGCTCCTCTGGTCTTTTCACGAGGTCAGTTGTAGACTATCAGGCTCATCCCTCTTCTTGGGGCTGCAGGATCCTGTCTAATGAGCTGTCTCTCTTCCCCTGTGTTCTTCTCTGTGCCATTTTCTCCATGAGTCCCCACCCACTAAGGGGGCAGGGACTCAATGTCCTACTGATGTGGCTGGATCAAAACCTTGATCATAATTTAATCAAATAAAAGTGAAACCCCTGAATTTAATACAATCTAATATGCCCATAGGAACAGACCAGTTTACAAATACAATACAATATATATTTTTTTAATTCATAAGCAATAGCAAACTGCCACAATAATGTTAGTTTAAATTTGAAAAAAGCATTCACTGTTGTTCACTACATTAACAGAAATAAAAGAGAAAAAAACTTATCTCAATAGAGGCAGAAAAGCATTTAACAAAATCCATTCCAATCAATAAAAAATAACATTAGAAATTTAGGAATAGACCGTCTTTAATGTCACAAAGTAAAAAATAAAACTTGTTTCAAGCATTATATGAAATGTTAACATTTTGAAAACTTTCCCCCTAATATTCTATATGGGAATGACTGCTACAGCCATTGCTATTTAAATTGTTTGGTTCTATTTAGATTGTACAATATGTTAAGATAAGCAATAACTGGCATAAGGAAAAAGTATAATATTAAGTTGTCATAATTTCCAAATAACATGACAGTATATCTAGACATTTCATAGTAATCTATAGTCTATTAGATTTAATGACATTGCAAATTAGTTGGAAGTTCACTAACAAATCAATTGTATCTCCATATTCTAGCAATAAACAAAAAAGAAAATTTACAATTTATAACACCAATGAAACTATCAAATAATAGGAATATATGTCATGTAATGAAATGTATTTAAAACCTCTACATTGACAGCTACAAAACATTATTGAAAGAAGTTAAGAAATCTTAATAAATGGAAGCATATATCATAGAAATTGTTAAAATTTCATTAACTCCAAATTATTCCATATATTAAATTAAATTCCTCCTAAGATTTTAAGTTTTTTAAAATAAAAAATTCACAAATAAATTCTAAGTTCATATGCAATGTACCAACAAGGGTCAAAATTATTTTGAATAAGAAGAAGCAATTGGGGGAACTTAAATCACCAAGTATCAAGAATTATTATGGGAAAAATAATAAAAGAAAAAAATAAGAAAATAAAAAGTAATTATTATGGAAACTATTTACTATGCAGTATGTCAGTGGCAAAAGGGTAAATTAATTAATCAGCATAACAGATTAAGGATTTTGGAAACATACTCAAAATTATACAACCACCTGATTTATTGAAAAGCAATGTGGTGAAGTGGGTCAAATGATGATCTTTTCCATGAATGGTAATTTGTGAAGTGGTTATCCATATTGAAAAAAATTTAGGAATCCAGTCTCACGTAATAAACCAACAAGAATTCCAGATAGATTGAAGATCTAAAAGTTGTAGGTAAAAATTAATAAATAGATTAATTAAAAATACAGATTTTAGAAAAAGACATAAAAAGTTATTTGTGATTTGGAATAGTAAGAATTATTTTGTAAACAAGGCAGGATAAACTTTAATGTTAAAATAAAAATTGATAAATGGGACTTTATCAAATTTAAGAATTCCTTTTCTTCATAATACACCAGTTAAGAGTGGAAAGTGGTAACCCAGAATGTGGTGGTATGTATAAAATCTCTTCCAAACCGTTGAGGAAATGATAGGTGACTAAAATGATCAAAAAACTTGAACACATAATTAACAAGAAAGGATTTACATGAAGGTAATAAATATTAACAGATGTGCTTCATATATTCAGACCTTAGAGAAATATATTCAACTCTTTTATGAGACATTTTAACCACTTACCAGAATGGTTAATGTTGACATGATCTATAACATCAATTGTTAATTAGGATGTATAGAAAAAGGAAATAAATATATTGATAAACAAAGTACTTGTATAAATTTCTGCAAGCACCTTGGATGTTTTGGGGCAGTTCCTACAAAGACTGAATATATTACTATTTTACAACCCAGCAATCCCCCACACTATCAGTCTGTAGATATACATTACCAAAAGGTGTGTACTCATTTCTTTATTTTTATTTTATTTTTTGTTTATTTTTATTTTATTTACTTTATTCATTATTTATATCACTGTTAAAAGTAACTTTTTAACATTCACATAAGATAAACTTTCAATAACAATAAATCTACTTTGTTGTGTAGACCTTCCCCCTTATTTTTGTTCCTTCCTCAAACTTAAGGGGTATGGAATGATGTCTGCTCTGCCTTCTTCAGGCTGAGAGGAGACTTAGATATTATGTGGCCAAGAAAAGGAATTGTTTTCCTTGCACTTGTAGATAATTCTTGTCCAAGGGATGGGACTTGTCCATCATCATTTTGTTAGTTGTACAGGCCAAGCCCAAAGAAAAAAGTAGAGCAGGAGTAGGTTCCAACTTTGCTGGATTGCAGGACTCAACTGGCATATGAACAATCTGAAGATTTAAGTCTCTGAAAAATATAGTTAAGAAATACATTGAAAAGTATAGGTTCAAATAAAAAGAGTAGAAAAATCATGATTAAGGAGATTAATAAATGAATATAACTATGTTATATAGAGGAAATGGATTTTCATATATTCTCTAATAGGGTCTGCTGAGGGGATGCAGATTTCCTGAGGCTGTGTGGTTTTCTTTTGCTATCTGGACATTCCTAGAACCCTCAGGAGCACTTTAGTTTGAAGCTTTCTTTACTGTGGAAGTTTGTGAAATCTGCCGAAGACCTCCAGAATTGCAATCTCTGGAATGAACTCCCAGCTCACTTTGAACTCTCTTAACCATAAAAAACCTTATAGTTTATTTAATATTCTTACAGCTGAATAATATTTCCCTATACATATATACTGCATTTAGTTTATCCATTCATCTGTTGATTGACACCTGGGTTACTTCCATCTTTTGATAATTGTGAATAATGTTCCTATTAACATTGGTGTGTTTATACCTATTCATGTCCCTGCTGTCAATTCTTCTGGGAATATACCAAAAATGGAATTTCCAGGTCCTATGGCAATTTTATACTTAGTTCCTTGAGGAATGGTCAAACTGTCCTTCACAGTGGCTGCAACATTTTACATTCCCAACAGCAGGGAATGAATGTTCCTATTTCTCCGTATCCTTTCCAACACTTGTAGATTTCTGTTTTTTTTAATAGCCACGAGTCTAGTAGGTGTGATATCTCATTTAGTTTTGATTTGCATTTCCTTAATAGCTAGTGATATTGAGCATGTTTTCATGTGCTTTTTTAGCCATTTGTATTTCCTCTTTAGAAAAATATCTGTTCAAAGCTTTTACCTATTTTTAAGTGGGTTGTTTGTCTTTTTATTATTATATTTTAGGATTACATGAATGTGTTGGCTATTAGACCATTACTAGATATGTGGACTCCAAATATTTTCTACCTCTGAGTAAGCTGCCTTTTCACGTTATTGACAAAAAATTTTCAAGCAAATTTGTTTTAATTTGGAAGAGGTTCTATTTATCTATATTTTCATTCACTTATCATGCTTTTGGTGTAAATTTATGAAACTGTTGCCTACCACAAGATCTCATGGAGGTTTTCCTACACTATTTTCTAGAAGTGTTATGACCCTGGCTCTTATAATTAGGTCTTTGATTCCTCTTGAGTTAATTTTTTTTCTGGGGCATTAGAGAGGGACCCTCTATCATTCTTTTGGATATGGATAACCAGTTATCCCAGCACCATTTCTTGAAGAGATTATTCTGTTCCAGTTGGGTGGACTTGGAAGGCTTCTCAAATATTACTTGGACACAGAGATTTTGTTCTATTTCTCTACTCTCAATTTGCTTCCATTAGTCAATATGTCTATTTTTGTGCCAATCCCATGTAGTTTTTTTTAAAATTTATTTATTTTTTATTGTGGGTAAAAATCAAATTTTTCACAATACACACCAATATTTATAAAATGTTATATAAATATATATGCATATATGTGCATTTGCATACAAAAATGTTATATATATATATATTATTTTTTTTAAAAGGTGCTTAGATTATCTAAAATATTACATGGAACCTACAGGGATTCCCATGTTCCCCACCTCCCACACCTCCCACCACATCCCACACAAACATCTCCCACAAGTGTTGCCCATCACCCTCAATGGACTTACTCATCCTGGGGCCTTGCCATCAACCATAGACCACAGTTCACATCGAGAGACCATACTCTCTCCCACACAGTTCTGAATGGTGTGTGCTGATTTAAAATGTAGTTTTAACCACGGGAACTTTGGAATATGCTTTAGAGTTGGGTAGTGTGAGTACTCCAACTTTTTTTTTCTCATTCTATAAAGATTTATCATTTCCAAATCACAGAAAGGAATTTGAGTAATTTACTAATTGTTTTCTACTATGTGCCTTAGAGATACTTCACTAAAAATTGGTATCTGACACAACAGAAGACATTTGCAGAATGTAATATTGTAGTGACAGTACTGAGGTTGATTGTTACACACATTTTAAACTCTTTGAATTTGGTTACATCTTAATTATTTATACAGAACATTGGTCCAATAACGTAAAAATAGAGAACAGCAGCTGGAAATTTATCTCATTCAATGTTCAGAGATAAAAGAGTTAAACACTCTTTCCATTATTTTCTGTATATAGTCCTTTTTCATTTTGAAATCTGACTGCAATCAAATTCTGGCATTGTTCCAAGCTATTGTACAAACAGGATACTGAAGGCCATCACTATACAGCATACAGCAACATAAGGACTCTTTCGTTCACCTATTCTGGCACACTTCCAAAATATACCCAACAGTCCAGTTTTATTTCTGTCCAGGAGGCTGGGTGCCAAGGATCGGATATAAGCACAGGTACATATAAGCAGCAAGATTACAGTCAACAGACTCTGAAAATTGAAAATGGCAGACATAGTGAGGCCGGCAGAGCCCCAGCCACATCACCCTTCCGGGCCCAGGGCGGAAGAGGCGTAGTATTCCAACTTTATTCTTCTTTTTCAAGATGTTTTGGCTATTTGTGGTCACTTACCTTTCCAAACAAATTTGATAATTGGCTTTTCCTTTTCTGCCCCAAATTCTGTTGGAGTTTTATTGTGATTGCATTGAACCTGTAAATAAATTTGGATAGAAAGGACATCTTAATGATATTTGGTTTTCCAATCCATGAACATTAAGTATCCTTCTACCATTTGTTTAGGTCTTCTATGATTTCTTTGAGCAATATTATGTAATTTTCTGTGTAAAATTCTACTATATATTTAGATAAATATTCCTAGATATTTGATTCAATATTGAAAATTGATTTTTCTTGATTTTCCCCTCATATTGCATATTCCCAGTGTGTAGAAACACTACTGAGTTTTGCATGTTGATCTTATATACCACCATATTTCTGAATTCATGTATTAGCTTTAGTAGCTTTGTTGTAGATTTTTCAGAATTTTCTTAATATAGGATCATGTAATGTGCAAATAGTGAAAGTTTTTCTTCTTCTTTTCAAATTTGGATGACTTTTATTTCTTTTACTTGCC
>JAKSZT010039523.1:0-18233 GCA_026826555.1 Tolypeutes matacus
TCAAGAGATAATACTATTCTCCAACATTCATTAATATAATAAGAATGAAGTGATGAAAAAAATCAGAAAAATGTTATTAAATAGGACTTCAAAATAGAGTTACAATAATACAACTAAGAAATTTTCAGTTGAGAGAAGAAAAGAAAATTGATTTTGCAGAGTTCTAAAAGTACATGCAAAAGCAAAATAAAAACAACTCGGAGAAGAGACCCATTGGGATATAAAATAAAATAAAACAGATACTGCTAAAAGACACTCATACATGGAGAAAAGCTTGAAAATTAACAAAAGAAAAATTAAATGATACCTTGTAAATGAGTAGAGAGAAATTGAATACTATTGAAGACAGAATCACAACTGATAAAATTGATGTTACTAGTGAAGATAACAAAGTGAATGTTATGACCAAGTTAAATTATCATTTAATTAAATGAAACTAAAATAAAAGAAACACAATTTCAGAGTTTGTGAAATCTCAGTCTGTGGGTAAACCAATACAAACAATAAATAATAATAAATACCCTCACACTGTAACTCAAATATAAATATTACTTAAACATCAGAAAAAAAACTCTAGTGAAATATGGAACAAATCCACTTTACCACACGAGATCTTATAGAAGGTCTACAATAATCAGTAGGTCAAAGAAGAAATTGCATGAGAATTCAGCAAATTTTTTTCCATCAATTTGTACATTCTTTTATTTCTGAAGAGACAACAAAACTGGAGTGTATAAGGCAGAGCAGGCCCCAATCAACAATGTAGAAGACATGAAAATTTCCATCTTTACCCACATATTCTTGGATGTTCATCAGTTCCTTATTATGATACATCTTCTGGGCAAATGTTTTATACTCTGAGCCAAATCACACACCTGTCCAATGTATCAACAATAGATACTGAAAGCCTGATGAGATAGCCACTAAGTTGGGTGGTACTTTTATTCTTCAAAACTGGAGCAATCGGTTTATACATTGATCAGAGAGGGGTGGGGATAGCAAGGGGAGAGGGTGGGCTATTCAAATCCGAGTCCATGATAATCTGATCAGGTCTGTGTGTGCAAGAGCACACGCCATAACTGGCACCCAGGCAGCAGGCCACCTGCTGATAGCTAGTCTAGTTCGTGTTCCTGCCGCCTTCTCCCCACCCACCCTCCTTTCCTTTCTGGCCCTCTTTCTCTGGCTCTCAGGACTTTCCCTCCTGCTCTCATCTTCCCCCTCTGCCTCTTGGCTTCAGGTCTAGTCTCTCCCCACACCCCTTGGCTTCTTTCTCCCTCTCTCCTTCAGCTCTCCCGCCTTCTTTTTCCATCGTCCCCGCTGCCTGCCTCTCTCTGTCAGTTCTTCTCCATCTCCCTCTCGGTTTTTCTACCCGGCTCCCTCCTTCCCTCTTGGCTCCCCCTCCCTCCCTCTCGGCTCCCCCTCCCTCCCTCTTGGCTCCCCCTCCCTCCCTCTAGGTCCCCCCTCCCTCCCTCTTGGCTCCCCTCCCTCCCTCTTGGCTTTCCCTCCCTCCAGGTCCCCCCTCCGTCCTCCCCTCCTGCTCAGGCCCTCGCAGCCCAGCGGCTCACAGCTCCCCACTCAGCCTCCCCAACCCCGCGCCGCCACCGTCCACACCCAGCTCCCCCGGGCGCGCCGCCCTGGGTCTCGCGCCCTCGGGGCTTGCAGGGAGCCCCATCCTCCCTCCCAGCTCGCGGCTCCACCCGACCCGGCCCCCGCCCAGCGCCCGAAGGCGCCTGGCTGTGCGTCCTGCTCGCCTCAGAAGGAGCAGCAGCCGCTGGCGCCGAGCCTGAGCGCAGCGCAGGCAGCCGCAGGTGCTCCCGGGTGCCCCCGCGGGCGGCGCTCTCGGCCCAGCGCCGCCTCTCGGCCTCGCGCCGGCTCTACAGCAGCAGCCGGTGGGCCGCCCCCGGCCCCAGCGCCGCTAACTGTGTGCGCTGCGGGCGGGGACGCGGGAAGAGGAGGCGCCGCCGCGGAGACCCCGGACACGACCAGGTCGGAGCTGCTGCCCTCGGGCGACTAGAGGCTGAGCCCTGCGGCAACGGCGGCGACGAGGGCCAGAGCTTCTCCTGCCGCCTGCGGGACCCCAGCACCTTCTTCCGCGCTGGGTAGAGCAAGGGCCGCCCAAGCCGTGCCAGATCTGCGGAGCAAATAGTTAGACACTGAAGCTGATAAGACTGATGACGTGCTGAGAACTATGACAGACAACGCCCCTCCTGGTGTCTAACTCCCCCAAAGACGGTGAGTTAAGAGCGAGAATAAGAGCAAGAGCAGCGATAACAGTTATGGGCGAAAAAGAGCATGGGAAGAGAAAACTCTCTGAAATGTATTACTAGCTTGGTACCCACGATGAAACCAACAACCTGTATCTCCTGTTAGGCCCGGAGACAGGTGACGCCAGGAGAAAGGAGGAGGAGGAAAAGGTCCTGGGATCCTCTGCAAAAATAAAAATAAATAAAATAAATAAATCACTGTATACACATGCATAAGTAAATAAAGAGCCAATTCTCAAAAAAAAAAAAAAAAAAAAAAAAAAAGTGCCTTGAAATAAAATTTGAGAGTATTCTGGTAAAAAAAAAAAAAAACTGTAAAATACAAAAGTTTAATTTTGAGGCAGTCCCTATTACTTTTTTTTTTTTTCTTTCTGTCATTGCTCACGTTTTGGGTAACCACTATATTTCTATCAATGCTACAAGTTCTTCCGTTACTACAATAATATTAAGTTTACTTTGGTCCATGATTATATTCCCCCCTTAGATTTGTTCATTCCTCAATCTTAATGGAGCTGTCCATTCTGTTTCAGATTGAGGGGGAGCTTAGTTCTCATGGTGCAGATGGAAGGAACTGTTTTGCTTGCAGTTTTAGAAGTATCTTTTTTGGGGGGTATTGGTCCTGTCCATCATCATCATTTTGATAGTTGTCCTGGGTGAGTCCGATGAACTGGAGTGTAGATGTTGGCTGCAACTGTGCTGAGATTCAGGGATCAACCACCAAATGAAGAGACTGAAGATTGAAGTCTCTGGGACATATATTTAATGGGTAAAATGCTAATTTTATAATATGATCAAATAAAAAGGGTAGAAGAAACGTGTATGGACATTATAAATGAGACTAACTCTGCTATATTGAAGAAAGTAAGTTGTCACGTTATCACATATTCCAAGGTAAGGGTCACGGGTGGGGTCCTGATTTCATGGGGTTGTGTGCTCTGCTCTATTCTGTCCAGATGTCCCTAGAGCCCTTGGGAGCAGCCCTGTTTGAGGCTTTGTTTACTGTGGCAGTTAGTGAGGTCTGCTTGAGGCAAGCATAAGTGTAACCTCTGGAATGACTTCATCCTTCAGTTTGAAATCTCTTAGCTATACAATCTCTTTTGTATTTAATTTTTCCTTCTTTTGGTCAAGGTCATTTTCCAAATGTATCACTAGTTGGTCCTTGTTAAGATCCCTTCACTGCCAGGAAGACTTAGGATGTAGTGAGTGTATTTGCTGAGTTTGGCTTAGAGAGAAGCCACATTTGAGTAACAAGGTAGTTTTCAGGAAGTAAGGCTTAGGCAATAGACATTATTAGGCTAAATTTCCATTTTACAAGAATAACATTCATAAGTACAATCATTAATACCAAGGGTTGGCATATTGATCTATTTTCTTTTATTAGACTCCATAAAGCCCTAATTTAGGAGTTGGTGGAAACTGGCAATTTTCATTCCACTCCACTCCTTCACTCCTCTTCTCTCCATTCTTCTCTCCACTGAGCTGAATTCCTTTCAATCATGTAATATATCAACATAAGCAGAATTGTTTCCTCAGCAAACTTGCTACAATTGTGATGTTGTCTTTGTTATTTGAAGATGGGGAAGGAGAGGAGAATTTAGGGGATGGTGAGAAGAAACAGAGAACAAGAGTGATTTGGTTAAAAAGGTTTTAGCAAGTTGAACATGATACTGAGAATAAAAGCAGTGTTCCTATTGTTCATAAAGGATTGCTATCTCAGGTGCAACTGTCAACGACTTCAAAGTAGGGTTGGTCTTAATTTTTGTGCATTTTACTGGAAAGTTCATTTTCATGCTGCTTAAAAACCAGCTCATTTACTTCTCACATATCTTATTTAATTATTTTATTCATTGGAGATTGTTAGCAGGAAGCTAAAGGGACGATGTATGGGGGACCATAGATATAGTGAGAATCATTAGAGAGAAAATTCTGGTTATAAATATACACAATTCATTAGGAATGGAGAAACCGAGACTATTGAAAGGATAAATGATATGTGGCACTCTCAAATAATAGGATTTTAAGTGAAAGATTACTTCTAGAAACTGATCAGAGTTATGTTCAAGTTATAAATTTTATTCCACTATTTTCAGAAAAAGAAAAATATTTTAAGAAAAGATACATGCCCCCAAACTTGAAGAGCTATTTTTCCCACATTTTTGTTATGTAGTGTATTAAACTTATAAAATGTTGAAATTGAGGCAAATTCTCTAATCAATTTCCCATGAAAACTCTTTGAAGAACACAATATTCAAGAAATATTCCAATCAATGACAACCCAATCAATATTTGTTATTATTTAAACAAAATATTTTAAAGTTATAATATACTAATTTTCTTTAAATCTATTTTTAAAAGAATTATATTTTCATTTCAGTGTTTAGGTTCCATGTGCAAGGATGAAAATTCTGAAATGTTCTGTGATCTTATCTGCCATGGAAACTTTAATTCATAGTTCTGTGATTCTTCTTAGATTTAAGTCTTCATGGTCCTAACAACTATTTTTAGCAAGATAAAATAGAATGTTAGATCTAGTAATGTATGATCTGATTTCTAAGCTTTTAAAAATTGTAATAATTTTAAGTGGATTAATATTTTACTTAATTTATTTCACATACTACAAATGGTCTAATGATTTTTGGTCATAATTGGCACATGTGAGAATCTATAAGTTATTTGTATGATGGTTTTCCATGGTATAAGTTTTTAATCATACATAAATACATCTCTGGCTTTGGAAGAAGGTGTGAGTCAAGAAGTGTGACTAAAGAAAATGCCTTGAGCAATTTAAACCACTGCTTGGTGTCATTTTTGAAGTGACTTTGTATGAATCCAGCCTGTATCCTGAACACTGGCAAGAGCTTCATAGGAACAAAAGGGATAAATCTTTTGCCTTTCATGTTTTAATATGGAAATTTCCTTGGAGACTAAGTACCTTTTAGTACATAATACTCACTGCTACTATAAATATCAATTTTCATTTCAAACTAACACAATGATTTACTAAGAAGTAACTTATTTTTCTAGTAGATGTTTTAGCTACTTCATTAGGGAAAAATAGCTAGTCATGAATCTAATAAAAGTCTTCATATATCTTTTTATTTTTACCCAATTAATATTAGACTTTTCTATGTAATTCCTTATGTGTACATTTCAAATGCGCCTGGTTCAGTCAGTATCATTAGAAGACTGATGTACATTTACTTTTTTTACTTTAATTTAATTTAAAATAAAATATATTTTTACTTATGTTAGACATGTAGACTCAAGGTACCCAAATCCACATACATAGATAATAAAATATTTTTAAATATATACATTCCTTCTAGTGAATGATATATACAGCAGTTGTTTATACTTATTTCTAACTCTTTATACAATATCAGTTGAATAGGACTCCAATTTCTATTTGTGATTCTTTGAATTTCTGATTGTTCAAGAGGATTCCTTTTGGTATATATCATGTTCTCTTCCAATTTCCCAGTAAGTTAATAATAGCAGACTTTTAAACTACTGTTCCTTTATATGTAATATATTGCAGATGGGTTCTAAGTGTTTTAGAAATATTAATCCATTTAATCCTTATTTCAACCCTGTGAGGTGGGTTCTATTATTCTCCCTTTATTACAGTTGAGAAAACTGAGAGAGCAGCTACATTCCTTGACCCCTGTCATACAGCTCCTAAGTGGTAGAGCAGATTAGAACCCAAGCCATCTGGCTCCCAAGGCCATGCTCTAAATCATTACATAATGCAAAATTTAAAAATTCAGTAAACAATATAGGAAAGCTCTAGCCAGGATGGATTCTTACCATTTTGACTTATTTTTTCCCCCAAATTAATACACATCTTTATGGAAATAAAAAATGTGCAGTGGGGAGAATTCTTTACACCTCTTTCACCTATCAGGGGACATTTAAAACGATTTCCACTTGTCATCAAATATATACTGCCTTTGCTAGGTCAGCTTTCTAAGCTCTTTAAAGTCATTTGGTCAAATCTGGCACAAGGCAACATGTACATGGGCTCAGCTTGGATCCACAAGTATTACTGCTATTTTGCCTACTGGATCAAGAGAATTTCAGAATAACTAAGCCTCTTCTTTAGAGTATAGGATTCATTTTCATCAGGAGCCAATAGTTGTTTTCTATTAGAGAAGTTGTGGGTATACAGAACAATCATGAATAAAATGTAAATTCCTGTACACTACCATATTAGTAACACATTTGCAATATACATGTTTTACACCAGATGTTATAAGTCATGCTGCAGCATAAGTTTGTGTAATAGGGAATAAAAAAGGGTCAGAGAACCTGGGGTTTGATCACTTTTTAGCTACTAACTTCAGGGACCTGATTGAGGAAATCACTTAATTTCTCCAGATGTCTAAAACAGGGCTAATAATATCTTTTTTATCCAACTAGTTAATAATTTTTGAGGATCAAATGAAATAATGGATATAAAAATATTTTTAAAGTACTAAATAACATTATATAAATTAAACTCAGATTTAGAGATTATGGCAAAAGTATATATTAAGCTGACATTGTTTTATTTATTATAATTCATTAAGCCCTCAATTACCAAAGAGTCAAAGTTACAGACTGTTAGCCATCTAGAATTCAGACTTAAGTCTAAAAACAAAAAGGCAAAAACAGCTTAAAAGTCACCTAATTTATTCCATTGGTGGTATTTCATGCTTTATTCACTGGCTGTTGTCTTTTATTTTAAACAAAGTTCTACTAAGTTTATTTATTTAACTTCCCAGCAGAAAATATCTTAAAAGAAGCACATTAGAAGTATCCATTTTAGGGAAGTGGATGTGGCTCAAGTGGTTGGGCATCCATCTACCATATGGAAAGACCTGGGGTTTGATCCCTGGGACTTCCTGGTAAAATTAAAAAAAAAAAAAAAGTATTCATTTTAAGGGGCAGAGTGATGGTTTTCATGCAGAAATATTTATAGAAGTAGGAAATTAGAGCCAACAGATTGACTGAGAGAAAAGAAACATAAAAAGGTTAAGGTAAATAAAAAATTAGACAATACAGCAGTCTGGGAACCATATAGAGTAGGATTACGTAGCCATTTATATAGCAATAATCCCTAAAGGCATATATAATTAATATAGTGATATAATTAATATCACTAAAGTATCACTATTAGCTTAGCAGATAGTGAATTTCATATTTCAAGTTGAATATACAAAGAAGGTAAATTATATTTAGATTACACTATCAAAGAAAGCACATAGGTTTATAAATAATTATGTAATGTATTTAATTAACCTTTATATAATAAAAATGTGTTGTTACTATTTATGTTATCATCTCTCATTCCAGAAAGAAATTAAGGTTAATTAATAAATCAAAAGCTTCCATTATCTGATAAATTCACTGGTGTGGAACATCCTATTCTGCCAGTGGTAGAAATAAGACACTATATATCACTTTAACCATGCAAATATGGTTGAACTTTCAATGACTTAACATGCACATTTGATCAAAACATAATATTCAATAGAG
This sequence comes from Tolypeutes matacus, assembly GCA_026826555.1. Lineage (NCBI taxonomy): Eukaryota > Metazoa > Chordata > Mammalia > Cingulata > Chlamyphoridae > Tolypeutes > Tolypeutes matacus. The sequence goes on from JAKSZT010039523.1 coordinate 7,782, forward strand.
TTGCCATGTTGAAGTAGCCTCAAATTATTAATAATATTAACATTACCTTTTATGTGAAATTTAAAATAATTTCATAGTTTTTATTTACAGATTCTCTACCAATGAGATATTTAAAATCTGTCTAATAAATTTGTTCACATTTCTCTTGCATGATTAATGGTTTCATCTTTTCAAATTAAAATTCTAAGTCAAGGTGTCAAATCTGGGAATAGATCTAATAGAAACAATTGATTATAGTTAGTACACAGATTAGCAAAAAAGCTACTCCAAATATTTTAAAACTATTATAATTTATTCTATTTATATTAGTATAATGTTTAAACTTAACAAAGGATACAATGTGAATATTTGAACACTCTCTTCTAAGGGATGGACAAACTAAATTACCAAAAAGACTATGTGATGTATCATATTAGGTATTAAATTGAAACTTGAGTGAAAATTGAAAGATGCTACCTCTGGCCCCTAGACTGTGAAGACAGTATATTTCACAGAGCTGTTCTGCTTTGAAAAACTAATAATGATATATCAACACCTTAACCGTGAGTAACATTGTTAATAATTTCAAGTAAAGAAGTATTTGGTATTCATACGGTTCTCTCTCAGTTATCAATTGTTGTATAACAAACCATCCCAAAATGTAGTCACTTCAAACAATAGCAATTTATTATTTGTCATGATCCAGGGAGTTGACTGGGCAGTTCTTTGCTGGTCTCTTCTGGGTCCCCTCAAATATCTGCATTCTTCTAAGCCAGAGACTTACCTAGGATGGAAGGTCCAAACAGCCTCCCTCCCAGGTCTGGAAATTGGTGGCTGACTGTCAGCAAGGTACCTTGGTGTTCCTAAACACAGCCTCTCACCTGCCTTCCTTGCAAGGCCATCTCAGGACAGCATTCCAAGAGGGCTGAAGGGGAAGCCACAAGCCCTTAAGGCCCAGGATCTGAAATGTCCACTTTTGCCACATTCTATTGGTCAAAGCAAATCACAGGCTAGAAAGGATTCAAAGACTAGGGAAATGGATTTCACCTATGGATGGGAGGAGCTACAAAGCATTGGTGAGCATATTTAACCTGTCACAGGTTATTATTAAATCCAGCATTAGTTTTAAGTGATCTTACTAAATCATTGAAATAATTAATCACATACACATTTGCATTTTACACAGACAATTCATATTTCTTATAAGTGTATTTTGAATGTGAACTCTTAGCACCTGTTATATAATTGTGTTCCTCCATGGTATTTCAGTTATGCAAAAATGTTAGTATTTCTATATTATTTCTATTAGAACATTTCAAATAAAGCATTTAAAATATAAAAATATTCATTTTCACTCTAACCATAATTACTGCAAATTTATTACTCTTCTGGAGAATGGCATTTATTTTTATACCACTTCAGACAGAGATTAAAGAGTACATTGAATTTATGTGTATATTTAATCCAGAATTCAACTAATGAACTTACTAAACAGTCATTAAATGTGAAGTATCTGAAATTTGAACTTCTAGCAAGAAAAAACAAATAACCTTCTTCTCCCTTTCTATTTCCTGTAAACCTATCTTCCAGAATCTAGCTCTGTGAGTCTGCTCAATTTGTTTAATTCATTTCAGTGAGGTCATATAATATTTGACCTTCAGTGTCTGGCTTGCTTCATTCAACATAAGGTCCTGAAGATTCATCCATGTCATCCTGTGTGTTCATACTGTACTTCTTCTTAGAGCTGAGTAATATTTCATTGTATGTATATACCACAATTTCTTTATCTGTTTATTCATTCATCAGTTAATGGGCATTTGGGTTGATTCCAACTTCTGGCAATAGTTAGTAAAGCGGTTATGAACATTGGTGTGCATGTATCTGTTCATGTCCTTGCTTTTAGTTCTTCTGGGTACATGCCAGCAGTGGAATTGCTAGATCATATGGCAGTTCTATAGGTACTTTTCTGAGGAACTACCGACTGTCCTCCACAGTGGCTGTACCATTCTACATTCCTACCAGCAGTGGATGAAGGTTCCCATTCCTCCACATCCTCTCCAACACTTGTAGCCCTCTGTTTTTTTCATAGCTACCATCTCACTGTAGTTTTGATTTGCATTTCCCTAACAGCCAGTGATGTTGAGCATTTTTCATGTGCTTTTGTTTTGTTTTGTTTGAATAAATTTTTTTAAAATTTTAAAAAAGATACTTAGATTACATAAATGTTACAAAAAAATAGGGATTCCCGTATGTCACACCTCCCACACCTCCCACACCCTCCCACATAAACATCCTTCATTAGTGTGTTACTTCATCTGCAATGGATATTCACATGCTGGGCTTTGCCATTAAGCATGGGCCATGGTTCACATTGTAGACCACTCTTTCCCACACAGTTCTGCATGTTATATGATGATATAAAATGGCCTATGTCTGTTGTTGCAATGTCACTCAGGACAATTCCCAAGTCCCGAAAAAGCTCCTGTATTAAAATTGCTTTTCCCCCTCCCTGCCCCCAGAGCATCCAGTAGCCACTGGCTCCACATTAATGTTGTAATTTCTTCCATTGCTTGAATCACAATATGTCTACAACAGAATACCAGTAAGTCCACTCTAGTCCATAGCTCTTCCCCCAATCCTGAGAAGTCTGGGATGGTGATGCCCATTCCACCTCCAATTGAGAGGGGGCTTATATCCTATGGATAAGATGGATGGGATTATCCTGCCTGCAGCTGCAGACTCTCTCCATTCCCTGGGATGCCCGATGTCCATCATCATCTCCCTACCAGGTGTCCTGGGTGAGTCCATTGAGCTGTAGAGTAGGAGTTGCAGCTCCACCGAGATTCCAGGCACAGCTGGCACATGGACAGCCCAAAGACTCAAGTCTCTGCATGTACACCTACAAACTCCAGCACCACGTATAGGTTTGAATAGAAGGGACAGATGAACCATTTGCAGGGAAGACATATTTGAGTCCAATTCTGTCACTCCCAGGAGCACAAATTCCAAAGTAGGTCTCACTGGAAAGGCACCAAACTCCAGAGCTATCTGCCCTGACAACTCCAGAGCCTTCAGGAGCCCTTTATTTGGGGTGATATCCACTTTGGAAGTCTTTGAGGTCCTACTGAGTGCATAAGTGTTACCCCTGGGATGACCTCCCAACTCATTTTGAAGTCTCTTAGCCATATGAACCCATTTGTCTTTACCTTTTCCCCCTTTTATTCAAGGTCTTTTTCCAGTCATATTGCCCATGGGCACTTGGTAGTAATTCCTCATTGCCAGGGAGGCTCATCCCCGGGAGTCATGTCCCATGCTGGAAGGAAGGTAATGCATTCATATACTGAGTTTGGCTTAGAGAGAGGCCACATTTGAGCAACAAGGAGGCTCTCAGGAGGCAAAGTTTAGGCACCCCATAAAAATAGACTAAGTTTCAGTTTCAAGAGCAAAGACTCATAAGGCTAGTAATCAATAACAAGAGCCCATGAGTGGATCATCCTCCTTTGCCAGTCACTGCCCCTGCACTTGTGGGACTGTTGCTGCTCCCTTGGAGAACGTGACAGAGCTCTCCAGGTTGGAAATTCAGTATTCTCTCACTTACTGAGTGATTCTCCACCCACTGTGACCATGCCCCATGAACATTTGAACAATTTTTTATGCCTTGTATGTATGTTCAGGTGAAATTACTCCCATTCACCCCCAATCCCTGACAACCCCCACCAACAATCCTCTCCCACCCCAGTTGTTACCCTTCTGTGATCCAAAGCTTCTTTAAAGATGAAGCCAATACAATAGCCAAATATAATTAATAGGAAAATGAAATGATAATAAGTTTAAATTTAAGAGATAAAATGCATGAAAGCTTAAAAAGAACAACTAAAAATAAAATAAAGTTAAAATATTGGGATATTTGAAAAATGAAAAATATAAAAAAATTAAAAAAAATTTTTTTTGGATATTTTGCCTTTTATCACTGCAATATATGGTGTCCAGTCTGTACCGTATCACCTTCCCCTTCTCACTCCCCAGTGTCTCACTATTTTTCATTTTGTTTTCAAAGAAAGTTTTAGGTCACAGCAAAGTCACATACAGAATACAAGAGAGTCTCATATACCAAACCTCCTCCCCCTTTCGTCATATGCAGATGGTAACATTGTTATAACAATGTTATATTGTTATATTATACAAATAGTGAAACATAGCTACTAAACATTGTTGGTGGTTTACAGTATGGTTTACATTTTAGGCCATACACTTTTATAAATTTTGATGATATTTACCATGTCCTGTGTCCATCACTGTAAGGTAATGAAGAACATTTCCACTGACCACTAAATACCCCCTGTTTGATCTATTCTGTTTATCCCTCCCCATTCCTGTGGGCAAATGATGACCCTCTGACTTGACTCATTGGATGACAAGATTCATAGTTACATGAAACCAGAGGTCTTGACACACTGGCTTGTCCTTCCCTATTAGCAACCACCCTTGCTCTTGAGAGACCCCTGCCTCTGTATTTCTGAACAAATTGGTCCTCCCAAAGATGGGAGTCCAACTCTTTCCCACTCATTATGTGGGTCTCCACCACCTGATACAATACATTATGACAGGATGAACACCCACACATTCCCTAGAAGCCTGCTCCAGGTGCACCGTGTCCCTAATGCCCCCCCAACCAACATCCTAAACCAGTGACCCTTCCTTGTTATATTGTCATAGGAACATTCCCAACTCTGTACTTTCAACCTCATACCCATAAATCCCAAGTGTTCACCTGATCCCTCAACCATCTCTCTCCCCGGTATCCTGGCTATTCTAACCTACCCTTCCCAATATACCCACCTATCAACCCTGCACCACCAAACCCAATGCACTACCCACCTGTCCTATCCCTTCAATACACAACTACACTATATTACTCTACCAGAGATTATGTCCATATGGGTGATGGCTCACAACTTCCTCTTCACTTTCTCTTTCTTGTAAACCTATCTTTCAGACAATAGCTCTGTGAGACTGCTCAATTTCTTTAATTAATATCAGTGAGGTCTTCTATTGCTCATCCTTCATTGCCTGGCTTGCTTCACTCAACATAAAGTCTTTGAGATTCATCCATGTTATTCCATGTGTTAGCACTTTATTCCTTCTTAAAACTGAGTAATATTCCATTATATGTATGTACCACATTTTTTTAATCATTCATCTGTTGATGGGCACTGGGGCTGATTCCAACTTTTGGCAATAGTGAACAATGCCACTATGAACATTGGTGTGCATATATCTGTTTGTGTCTGTGCTGTCAATTCTTCTGGGTATATACCCATCAGTGGAATTGCTGAATCATACAGAAGAACTATAGTTAGTTTTTTGAGGCACTGCCAAACTGTCCTCCACAGTGGCTGGACCATTCCATAATCCTACCAGCAGTGGATGAGGGTTCCCATAACTTCACATCCTCTCCAACATTACAGTATGCTGTTTTTTTAATAGCCACCATTTTGATGGGTTTAAGATGGTATCTCAACCCTTGGATAGGCTGCCTTTTTTATTTTCTTGATAACGTCCTTTGAGATGCAAAAGTTTTTAATTTTGAGGAGATCCCATTTATCTATTTTTTCTTTTGCTGCTCATGATTTGGGTGTGAAGTTCATGAAACCATTTCCTATTACAAGGTCCAGTAGATGCTTCCCTATATTATCTTCCAAGGTCTTTATGGTCTTGGCTCTTATATTTAGATCTTTGATCCATCTTGCATTGATTTTTGTATAAGGTGTGAGATGGTGTTCCTCTCTCATTCTTTTGGATATGCATATCCACTTTTCCAAGCACCACTTGTTGAAGAGGCCATTCTCTCCCAACTGAGTGGGCTTGGTGGCCTTGTTGAATATGAGATGACTGTATATGCGAGGATCTATATCTGAACTCTCAATCGGTTCCATTGTTCAGTATGACTATCCTTGTGCCAATATCATGCAATTTTGACCACTGTAGCTTTGTAGTATGTTTTAAAATCAGGTAGTGTTATACCTCCAACTTCATTTTTCTTTTTCATTGTGTCTTTGGTGATTCAGAGCTTCTTACCCTTCCAAATAAATTTTGTAGTTAGTCTTTCCAATTCCTTAAAAAAATACAGTGTTAATTTTTATTGGGATTGCATTAAATATGTAGATTAGTTTGGGTAGGATAGACATCTTGATTATGTTTAGTCTTCCTATCCATGAACAGGGAATATTCTTCCATTTGTTTAAGTCCTCTATTTCCTTTAACAGTGTTGTGTAGTTTTCTGTATATAAGTACATTACATCGTTAGTTATATTTATTCCTAAGTATTTGATTCTTTTAGCTATTATTGTAAATGGCATTTTTTTCTTGATTTCCTCCTCCGATTGCTTGTTATTGGTGTACAGATATGCTTTGAGTATTGATCTTATAGCCTGCAACTTTACTGAACTCTTTTATAAGTTCTAGAAGCTTTGTTGTAGATTTCTCAGGGCTTTCTATGTATGGGATCATGTCAATAGGATCATGTCATCTGCAAATAATGAAATTATTACTTCTTCTTTTCCAATTTGGATGCCTTTTATATCTTTTTCTTGCCTCAGTGCTCAAGCAAGTACTTCTAAGAGAATGTTAAATAGGAGTGGTGATAGTGGGCATCCTTGTCTTGTTCCCGGTGTCAGAGAGAAGGATTTTAGGATTTCACTATTGAAGATGATGTTAGCTTTGGATTTTTCATATATACCCTTTATCATGTTCAGAAAGTTTCCTTTTATTCCTATCTTATGCAGTGTTTTTTATCAGGAAAGAGTACTGTATTTTGTCGAATGCCTTTTCTGCATCTATAGTGATGATCATGACATTTTTTTTCTTTCAATCTGATTATGTGGTGTATTACATTGATTAATTTTCTTATGTTGAACCATCCTTGCATATCTGGCATGAAACCCACTTGTTCATGGTTTATGATTCTTTTGATATGTTGTTGAATGTGATTAGCAAGTATTTTGTTGCGGATTTTAGCATCTAGGTTCATTAGAGAGATTGGGCTGTAATTTTCCTTTCTTGTAGTAACTTTAGCTTTGGTATTAGGTTAATGTTGGAGTCATAGAATGAATTAGGCAATGTTCCTTCTACTTCTATTTTTTGGAAAAGCTTAAGCAGGATCGGTGTTAGGTCTTTCCGGAATGTTTGTTAGAATCCACCTGTGAAGCTGTGTGGTCCTGGGCTGTTCTTAGTTGGGAGGTTTTTGATGACTGAATCTATCTCTTTACCTTTATTGGACTGTTAAGTTCATCAATTTCTTCTTTCATCAATGTAGGCTGCTTGTTAGTTTCTAGGAATTTTTCCATTTCTTCTAAATTATCATTCTTGTTGGCATATAATTTTTCAAAGTATCCTCTTATGATACTCTTTATTTCTGTGGGGTCAGTAGTGATATCCCCTTCCTCATTCCTTATTTTGTGTATTTGCATATGCTCTCTCTTTTTCTTTGTTAGTCTGGTGAAGGGTTCGTTTTTGTTTATTTTTTTCTAGTGTTTTCTAATTTTCTATTTAATTTTGTTCTAGTCTTTGTTATTTCCTTCTTTCTACTTCCTTTGGTGTTATTTTTTTCTTGTATTTCCAGTTCCTCTAAGTGTGCAGTTAGGTCTTCAATTTTAGTTCTTTCTTCTTTTTTAATATATGCATTTATGACTTTGAATTTCCCTCTCAGTACAGCTTTCATTTTGATATATGTTGAGTTGTCATTTTCATTCATTTCAAGGTAGTTACTGATTTCTTCTGAAATTTCCTCCTTGAACCACTGTTTGTCTAAGATTATGTTGTTTAACTTCCATATCTTTATACCTAATCTGGTTCTCTGGCTGTTAGTGATTTCCGGTTTCATTCCATTGTGGTCAGAGGAATTATTTTGTATAATCTCAATCTTTCTGAATTCATTGAGAGTTGTTTTGTGGCCTAGCATGTGGTCTATCTTGGAGAATGATTCATGTGCACTCGAGAAGAATGTATATCCTGCTGTATTTGGGTGTAGGGTCCTATACATATCTATTAAGTCCAGTTCCTCTAATGTATTATTCAGAGTAATTTTTTCTTTATTGATTCTCTGTTTAGATGTTCTGTGTAATGGTGATAATGGTGTATTAAAATCCCCCACTATAATTGTAGAGGCATTTATATCTCCACTTAGTGTTTCCAGTGTTTGCCTCATGTATTTTGTGGTGCCATGATTAGGTGCATACATGTTTATGATTGTTCTTTCTTTTTGAAAGTTTACCCCTTTTACTAATATATAGTGCCCATCTTTGTCTCTCACAATAGTTTTGCATTTAAAGTCTATTTTGTCTGATATTAGGATAGCTACTCCTGCCCTTTTTTGGTTATTGTTTGCTTGTAATAATATTTTCCAGCCATTCACTTTCAACTTCCTTGAATCCCTGGGTTGAAGGTTGGTTTCTTGTAGACAACATGTAGAAAGGTCATATTTCCTTATCCATTCTGTCAATCTGTGTCTCTTGAATGGTGAGTTTAATCCATTAACATTCAATGTTATTACTCGCAATGAATTTCTTACATCAGTCATATTTTCTTTGGGTTAATGTATGTCATATGTTGTTTTTATTTCTCTTTTTGTCTTTTTAGTTGTTCTTACACTCTCCTCCTACTCTCTTTCTCCTGTTTTTCCCTTTCAATTTGTAGAACTTCCTTTAGCATTTCTTGAAGTGCAGGTTTCTTATTGGCATACTCTCTCAATTTCTGTTTATCTGTGAATATTTTGAACTTTCCATCATTTTTGAATGGCAGCTTTCTTGGATAGAGAATTCATGGCTGGAATTTTTTTTCTTTGAGTACCTTGACTATGTCATACCACTGTCTTCTTGCCTCCATAGTTTCAGATGAGAAATCAGCATTTAATCTTATTGTGCTTCCCTTGTATGTGATGGTTCTCATTTCTCTTGTTACCTTGAGTATTTTCTCTTTGTCTTGAGCATTGTACATACTGACAAGTATATGTCTTGGAGTAGTCCTGTTGGGATTTATACTGTTTGGGGTGCGCTGTGCTTTCTGGCCATGTAGATCCCTTTCTCTCAATAAGGTTTGGAAGTTTTCAGCCATATTTTCTTCAACACTCCTTCTGTTCCCTTTCCCTTCTCTTCTCCCTCTGGGATGCCTATAATGTGTATGTTTGTGCATTTTGTGTTGTCAGTTAAATCCTTAAGTCCCTGCTGGATTTTTTCTTTTTATCTATCTGTTCTAGTATCTGTTTGATTTCAGATGTACTGTCTTCCACGTCACTAATTCTTTCTTTTGTGTGTTCAAATCTGCTGTTATGTGATTCCAGTGTCTTTTTGATTTCTTGGATTGTGCCATTCATCACATCATATCTGTTATCTTTTTATGTATGTTTACAATTTCTTCAGTATGTTCTCCCAGTGTCTTCTAAATATTCTTAATCTCTTCCTTCCCTTCATTAAGTTGGTCCATGATATTTGTTTGGACAGCTTTGATTAACTGTTTGATGTTCCACATCTCTTCCTGGTTTTTAGTTTGTTCATTGGACTGGTACATGTGTTCCTGTTTCTGAGTATTGTTTGTAATTTTTTGTTGCCCTGTGGTCATCATTTTATCTTAATAGGTTTATTCAGTTGTTTATCTTCTCTCTCTGCTCTAGAGTTTTATTTAGCTGGTAGTTCTGTGTGTGTGTTAAATTTTCTCTTTGACTCTTTGTCCTTCTTGTTCTATTTCCTTGCTGTTTTCTATGTTCCCTCGATGGAAAAAGATTAGAGCCAGAGAAATCGAAAGAGGTAAAAAAGGAAATAGGATCATAGGAATAATAATAAAAGTTAGAAGAGGGGCCATATAAGACTTTGTAAAGTGAATATTAACTCATGTAAGCAGTGCAGAGTAATAGGGGGAAAAAGTGTAGTAAAAACAATGGAATGGGAAACCAAATAGAGAAAAATATATGGAATGATTTATAAGGCCAGAATGATGAGAAGAGATAGAAAGAGTAAAGAAAGGGCTGAAAGGAAAAAGTTAATAATAATTAAAAAAGAAAACAGAATAGAAAAGATAGAAATCAAATCCAGTAAATTTGAGTACTAATGAAAAAAGGTGGAATGTACGAACCACAACAGAAAGCAGAAGATAGAAAGATGAAGGAAGGTAAAGAGATAGCATTGGTAGACAAAATCAATATACACAGAGAATGGGAAATCAAGGAAGAAGCACAGCAAAGACGAAACAAGATAGCAGCACCTAATTTAAAAAGGGGGGGGGGTGGAGGAAAGAGGAAATAAAAGCAAGAAACAAACAAATAAAAAACAAACACACAAGCAAGCAGTCAAACAAACCTAAGGAAGAACAAGGTTCCTTCTTGGGCCCTTGTGGAGCCTCTCAGTCTGCCTGTGTTCATCCATTACCCTAAAGACTTCTCTCTGCAGGTTTTGAGGCAGATTTTAGCAAGTAAACTAAGTT
>JAKSZT010039529.1:0-10192 GCA_026826555.1 Tolypeutes matacus
TCAAAATACTGGTTTTACCTAATGTTCTGAGAATGCAGTACATTCTCTGGTTTTGAAAGCAAGCAATTTACTTTATTAATGGGCTGCTATGCATTTATTTTCACTTAAAATGTCAATATGCTGGTTTTACCTAATATGCAGAGAATGCAGTTGTTTCTTCAAGTTGTGAAACCTAAGTAAGTTACTTTTTCTTTGGGTGCTATACACTTGTTTTTCAGTTACAATCAATGAAAAAACAAGGTTTACTTAACACTCTTAGAATGCAGTAGTTCCTTCAGTTGTGAAAACTAAATAATTTACTTCTTTAAATGACTGCTATGCATTTGTTTTCACTTACAGTCAATATCAAAACACTTGCTTGACTTAATGCTCTGTGAAAGAAGGAGGTTCTTCAGTTTTAAAAACTAAGCAAGTTGCTTCTTTAATTGCCTGCTACACACTTGCTTCACTGACATTGTCAAAACACTAGTTTTACATAATTCTCTGTGAATATAAGAGGTTCTTCAATTTCTAATTCCAAGGAAGTAGTTTAATTTGCTGCTATGCACTTATTTTCACTTACAAACAATGTCAACACCCTGGTTTTACCTAACACTCTGTGAATGAATGAGATTCTTCGTTTTCTAAAATTAAGCAAGGTACTTGTTTAATAGGATACAATTCACTTCTTCTCACTCACAACCAATCAAACCCATTGGTTTTACCTAAAACTTTGTGAATGTAACTGGTTCTTCAGTTTTAAAAACTAAGCAAGTTACTCATTTAATTGCCTGCTTCACTTCGTTTCACTTACAATCAATGTCAAGACACTGGTTATACCTATTGCTCTGTGAATGCAGTATATTCTTCAGTTTTGAAAAAAAGTTACCTGTTTAATTGGCTGTTACACACGTTTTCATTTACATTCAATACCAAAACAATTGTTTGTCCTAATGTTCTCTGAACTAAGAAGTTTTTCAGTTTCAAAAACTAAACAAGTTGCTTAATTGCATGTAATTGAAAACATGTTTTCAATTATTATCAATGTAAAAAAATCTGGTTTTACATAATGTTCTGTGAATGCAGGATGTTCTTCAGGTTTGAATTACATGGTGGTACTTTAATTTGCTGCTAGGCATTGTTTTCACTTACAACTAATGTCAAAACTCTGGTTTTAACTAACATTCTGTGAATGAAGGATGTTCTTCTGCTTTTAAAAATTAAGCAAGTTACTTTTTTTTTACTTACAGTCAATGTCAAAATGGTGATTATAACCAAGTCTGAGAATGCAGTCTTTTGTTCACTTGTGAAAACTAGGCATATTACTTCTTTAAGTGGCTGCTTTTGACTTGTTTTCACATACAATCAGTGAAAAATCATTGGTTTTACCTAATGCTCTCTGTGAATGAAGAAGGTTCTTCACTCATCAAAAATTAAGCCATCTACTTGTTTAATAGGCTACTATTTACTTCTTCTCACTTATAATCAATGAATAAAACACTAGTTTTACCTAAATCTTTTGAATGTAAGTCGTTTTTCAGTTTGAAAACTAAACAAGTTGCTCATTTAATTGCCTGCTTCACACTTCTTTTCACTTACAATCATTGTCAAGGCAGTGATGGTACATAAGATTCTGTGAATGCAGTAATTTCTTCACTTGTGAAAAACAAGGAAGTCCTTGTTTATATGGTTGTTATGCACTTGTTTTCACATAAAATGCTCTGTGAACGCAGCATTTTCTTCAGTAGTGAAAACTAGGAATGTTACTTCCTTAATTGGCTGCTTTGCACTTGTTCTCACAATTTTTGAAAAATGTTGTTTTTACCTAACGCTTTGTAAATGTAAGTGGTTCTTCAGTTTGTAAAACTATGCAAGTTCCTCATATAAGTGCGGCACAGTTCTTTTCACTTGCAATTGAGGTCAATTCACTGGTTTTACCTAATGATCTCTGTATTCAGTAGGTTATTTTCTTTTGAATTTTTTTTAAATTTAATCATTTTTATTTAGAGTGTATTTCTAAAATCATAAAAGGGGTTTTGAAACCAAAGTTGAAACACATTTATTCTTCATAACTTCAGAATTTGACAAGCAATTCCAGACCATGCCTCCCAAATCCAATCTTCTTTGCTATTTTGCAAATTTCTGTAACCTCAAATTTAAACTACTCCGTTCTAAATGTACAATTTTATATGACTACTGTATGCTTGTTTATAGGACAGTTTCCTCAAAACATTCCATTAACTATAAAGAATGGCTTTTGTCCAAGGATCAGGAGGGAAGAAATATTAAACACCTATCAGAAAATCATTTATTGATTTTAATAACAGAAGCTGTTTTGTTTTCTGTTATAAAAGAGATCATGTAAAATTAAATTATTTTTGTAGACTTGTAATATTTTACTCCCTACACAGCTTCAATCCTATTTATGATCTTTTATGAAAGTCACCATCAGGATTTACTGAGTAATATTCCAAGGTGTTAACATGGCTCTGAAGTGTAATTCCAAAGTGGAACAGGTTACTTTTGAGGAAGAGAACTTACTGATAAGTTCCCTCAAATGCTCTTTTTTTCTTTCAACTTTAAATAAAAAGTTAATGGAATCATTTTTTCAACTTACTTGTGTTATTTGTGGTATTTATTCTTACTTACAATCAATGCCAAAAGAGTGGATTTCCTTAATGCTCTGTGAATGCAAGAGATACTTCAGTTTTACAAACTAAGCAAGTTACTTGTATAATTGGCTGTTATGCACTTGTTTTCACTTACAACCAATGACAAAACTCTGGTTTTACCTAACTCTCTGTGAATGAAGGAGGTTCTTCAATTTTCAAAAATTAAGCAACGTACTTGTTTATAGGTTACTATTCATTTCTTATCACTTGCAATCAATGAAAAAACACTGGTTTTACCTAATGCTTTGTGAAAGTAAGTGGTTCTTCAGTTTTGAAAACTAAGCAAGTTACTCATGTAATTGCCTGCTTCACACTTCTTTTCACTTACCATCAATGTCAAAGCAGTGGCAGTACATAAGATTCTGTGAATGCAGTCATATCTTTTCTTGTGAAAGCCAAGCAACTCCTTGGTTAATTGGCTGCTATGCACTTGTTTTCACATCCAATAAATATCAAAATACTGGTTTTACCTGATGCACTGTGGATATGGGAGGTTCTTCAAGTTTGAATTCTAAGCAAATTACTTCTTTATTTGGCTGATATGGCACTTGTATTCATTTACAACCAATGTCAAAACCCTGGTTTTTCCTAACACTCTGTGAATGAAGGAGGTAATTCAATATTCAAAAATTAAGCCAGGTACTTTTAAAATATGATACAATTCACTTCTTCTCACTTAAAATCAATGAAAAAACACTGGTTTTACCTTTGTGAATGTAAGTGCTTCTTCAGTTTTGAAAACAACGAAATTACTCATTAATTGCCTCCTTGTTTTCACTTACAATCAATGTCAAAGCACAGGTATTACCTCAATCTCTGTGAATATATTGGCTTATTCTCTTTGAATTCTAAGCAAGTTACTTGTATTATTTGCTAGTATTTATTCTCACTTACAATCATTGCCAAAAGAGTGGTTTTACCTAATCCTCTAGGATTGCAGATGGTCCTTAGTTTTGAAAACTAAGCAAGTTAATTGTACAATTGGCTGCTTTGCACTTGTTTCCAATTTCAATCAATGTCAAATGCTGGTTTTACATAATACTTGTGAATGCAGTAGTTTCTTCTGCTGTGAAAACTAAGCAAGTTACTTTTTCTTTGGTGCCATGCACCTGTTTTCACTTACAAACAATGTCAAAACTGTGGTTTTACCTTACACTCTGTGAATGAAGGAGATTCTTCATTTTTCAAAATTAAGGAGTTTACTTGTTTAATAAGATACTATTCACTAGCTTTTGCTTACAATCAATGTCAATATGGTCGTTTAACCTAACCCTCTCTAAACGCAGGTGTTTCTTCATTTTTGAAAACAAGGCATGTTACATGCTTAATGCCTGCTTTGCATTTGTTCTCACAACCAATGAAAAAACACTGATTTTACCTAACTCTTTGTGAATGTAAGTTGTTCTTTAATTTGGAAAATTATGCAAGTTACTTATTAAATTGCCTGCTGCATATTTCTTTTCACTTATAAACAATGTCAAAGCCCTGGTTTTACATAATTCTCTGTGAATGCATTAGGTTTTTCTGTTTTAAATTCTGAGATGGTACTTGTGCTATTTGCTGGTATTTATTCTCACTTACAATCAATGCCAAAACAATGGTTTTACCTAATGCTTTAGGAATGCAGAGGTCCTTCATTTCTTAAAACTCACCAAGTTACTTGTATAATTCATTATTACATAGTAGTTTTCACTTCATATGAATGTCAAAATGCTGGTTTTACCTAATACTTGTGAATGCAGTAGTTTCTTTAGTTGTCAAAACTAAGCATGTTACATCCTTAATTGGTTGATTTGCACTTGTTCTCTCTTACAATCAATTAAAAACACTGTTTTTACTAATGCTTTGTGAATGTAAGTGGTTTTCAGTTTTCAAAACTAAGCAAGTTACTCATTTAATTGCCTGTTACATCTCTTTTCATTTACAATCAATTTCAAAATGGTGGTTTTACCTAACACTTGTAAATGCAGGAGTTTCTACAGTTGTGAAAACCAGACAGGTTACTTTCTTAATTGGTTGATTTGCAGTTGATCTCACAATCAGTGAAAAAACACTGGTTTTACATAACACTTTGTGAATGTAAGTGGTTCTTCTGTTTAAAAAACTATGCAACTTACTTATTTAATTGCCTGCAGCACACTTCTTTTAACTTACAATCAATTTCAAATCACTGGTTTTACTCAATACTCTGTGAAAGTGGTAGGTTATTATGTTTTGAATTCTAAGCAAATTACTTATTTTATTTCTTGGTATTTATTTCCACTTACAATCAATGCCAAAACAGTGTTTATACATCATGCTCTATGAATGCAGGAGGCTCTTCAGTTTTGAAAACAAAGCATGCTACTCCCATAATTGACTGTATTGCTCTTGTTTTTACGAACGATCAATGTCAAAATGCTGGTTTTACCTAATACTTGTGAATGCAGTAGTTTCTTCAGTTGTGAAAACTAAGTAAGCTACTTTTTAATTTTGTGTTATACACTTGTTTTCACTTACAACAAATGTCATAACCCTGGGTTTACATAATATGCTTTGAATGATGGAGGTTCTTCAGTTTTCAAAAATAAGGAAGCTACTTGTTTAATAGGATACTATTCACTTGTTTTCACAAACAATAAATGTCAAAACTCTGGTTTTACGTAAGAATGTGAATGACTGAGGTTCTTCAATTTTCAAAAATTAATAAAGTTGCTTATTTAATAGGATACTATTCATTTCTTCTCTCTTACAATTTAGGAGAAAAGACTGGTTTTACCTAATGATTTGTGAATGTAAGCGATTCTTCAGTTTTGAAAACTAAGAAAGTTACTCATTTATTTGTCACCTTCACACTTTTATTCACTTAAAATCAATGTCAAAGCAGTGGTGATACATAAGAGACTGTGAATGCAGTAATTTCTTCACTTGTGAAAACCAAATAAGTCCTTCTTTAATTGGCTGGTATGCACTTGTTTTCACATACAATAAATATCAAAACACGTGTTTTACCTAACACTCTGTGAAGGTAGTCTTTAGTTTTGAAAACTAAGCAAATTATTTCTTTATTTGCCTGCTATGGCACTTATTTTCACTTACAATCAATTCAGAATCTGGTTTTACCTAATGCTCTGTGAATGCAGTAAATTCTTCATTTTTGAAAACAATGTTGGTAACATGTTTATTTGGCTGCTTTGCACTAGTTTTCTCTTTAATGTCAATATGCTGGTTTGAACTAATACATTAAGAATGCAGTTGTTTCTTCAAGTTGTGAATACAAACAAGTTACTTTTTCATTGGGTGCTATGCACTTGTTTTCACTTACAATCAATGACAAAACAATGGTTTACCTTAAACTCTTGGAATGCAGTAGTATCTTCAGTTCAGAAAATTAAGCAATGTACTTCTTTAAATGACTGCTATGCACTTCTTTTAACTTACAGTCAATGCCAAATCAGTTGTGATACTTAACATGTGAATGCAGCAATTTCTTCAGTGGTGAAAACTAAGCATGTAACTTCATTAATTGGCTGTTATGCACTTGTTTTAACTCACAACCAATATCAAAACCATAGTTTTACCTAAGGTTCTGGGAAAGCAGTAGTATCTTTATTTGTGAAAACTAAGGAAGTTATTTCTTTAATTGTCTACTAGGCACTTGTTTTCACTTACATTCAATTTCAAACACTTGTTTGACCTAGTGCTCTGTGAAGGAAGGAGGTATTTCAGTTTTGAAAACTAAGCAACTTGATTGTTTAATTGCTTGCTACACACTTGTTTTCACTTACAGTCAATGTCAAAACCCTGGTTTTATCTAACACTCTGTGAATGAAGGTGTTTCTTCAATTTTCAAAAATTAATCAAGGTTTTTGTTTTATAGGGTACTCTTCAGTCCTTCTTACTTACAATCAATGAAAAAACACTGATTATATCTTTGTGAATGAAAGTGGTTGTTCAGTTTGGAAAACTATGCAAGTTACTCATTTAATTGCCTGTTGCACAAATTTTTTCACTTACAATGAATGTCAAAGCACTGGTTTTACCTAATGCTCTGTGAATGCAGTAAGCTATTCTTTCCTGAATCCTATGCAAGTTACTTGTGTTATTTTCTGTTTTTTTTCACTTACAATTAATGCCAAACAATGGTTGTACCTAATGCTCTATGAAAGAGGGACGTCATTTAGTATTAAAAACAATGGAAGTTACTTGTATAATTGGCTGTTATGCACTTGTTGTCACTTAAAATCAATGTCAAAATGCTGGTATTACATAACCCTTGTGTATGCAGTAGTTTCTTCAGTTTTGAAAACTAAGTGAGTTATTTTTCATTTGATGCTATATACTTGTTTTCACTTACTACTAATGTCAAAACCTTGGTTTTACCTAATGTTCTTTGAATGAGGTCAATTCTGAAATTTTCAAAAATTAGTCAAGGTACTTGTTTAATAGGATACTATTCACTTCTTCTCACTTACAAGCAGTGAAAAAACATGGGTTTTACCTAATGCTTTGTGAATGTAAGTGGTTCTTCAATTTTGCAAACTAAGCAAGTTACTCATTTAATTGCCTGCTTCACAGTTCTTTTCACTTACAATCAATGACAAAATTGTGATTTACCTAATGCTCTGTGAATGCAGAAGTTTCTTCTGTTATGAAAATTAGGCATGTTAATTCGTTAATTGGCTGCTTTGCACTTGTTTTCACAATCTGTGAAAAAACACTGTTTTTATCAAATGCTTTGTGAATGTAAGTGGTTCTTCAGTTTGGAAAGCTATGCAAATTTCTCATTTAATTGCATGCTACACACTTCTTTTCACTTATAATCAATGTCAAACCACTGCTTATATGTAATGCTCTGTGAATGCAGTAGGTTATTCTCTTTTGAATTTTAAAGAAATTACCTGTGTTATTTGTCAGTATTTGTTTTCACTTACAATCATTGCCAAGATAACTGGTTTTTCCTAATTCTCTTTGATTGCAGTAGGGCCTTAAGTTTTGAAAATTAAGCAAGTTACTTGTAAAATTGCCTGTTATGCACTTGTTTTCACTTACAATCAATGTCAAAATGCTTGTTTTAGTGAATACTTGTGAAGGAGCAGTTTTTTTTAGTTGTGAAAAATAAGCAAGTTAGTTTTTCATTTGGTGCTATGCACTTGTTTTCACTTACAAGTAATATCAAAACCCTGGTTTTAAATAATGCACTGTGAATGAAGGAGGTTCTTCAGTCTTCAAAATTTAAAGAACATGCTTATTTAATATGATACTCTTCACTTGTTTTCATTTACAATCAATGTCAAAAGGGTGGTTTTACCTAACACTCTGTGAATGAAGGAGGTTCTTCAATTACTCAAAATTAAGCAAGGTACTTGTTCAATAGGATACTGTTCAATGCTTCTCACTTACAATCAATGAAAAAAAATGGTTTTACCTAATGCTTTGTGAATATATGTGGATATTCAGTTTTGTAAACTAAGAAAGTTACTCATTTAATTGCCCTCTTCACACTTCTTTTCGCTTATAATCAATGTCAAAGCAGGGGTGACACATAAGATTCTGTGATTTCATTCATTTCTTCACTTGGTTTTCCCAAGTAAGTCCTTGTTTAATTAGCTGCAATGCACTTGATTTCACTTATAATAAATATCAAAACACTGGTTTTAGTTAATGCTCTGTGAATGAATGAGGTTCTTCATTTTGAATTCCAAGCAAGTATTTCAATTTACTATTATGCACTTGTTTTCACTTACAACCAATGTCAAAACCTGGTTTTAGCTAACACTCTGTGAATGGAGGTTCTTCAATTTTCAAAAATTAAGCAAGGCACTTTTTAATAGGATACTATTCAGTTCTTATCACTTACAATTACTGAAAAAACCCTGGTTTCACCTTTGTGAATATAAGTGGTCCTTCAGTTTTAAAAACTAAGCAAGTTACTCATTTAATTGCCTGCTTCACACTTCTTTCACTTACAATCAATGTCAAAAGAATGGTGACACATAAGATTCTGTGAATGCAGTCATTACTTCTCTTATGAAAACCAAGCAAATCCTTGTTTAATTGATAGCATTGCACTGTTTTCATAGACAATTAATATCAAAACACTGGTTTTGCCTAAAGGTCTGTGAATATAGGAGGTTGTTCAGTTTTGTACACCAAGCATATTACTTCTTTATTTGGCTACTATGGCACTTGTTTTCTCTTACAATCAATGTCAAAACCCTGATGCTTTTTGAATGCAGTAGGTTCATTAGATTTGAAAATTAAGCAAGTTGCTTTTTTAATTGCCTGCTACACACTTGTTTTCACTTAAAATCAATGTCAAAACACTTGTTTTACCTAATCCTCTTTGAAAGCAGTAGGTTCATTAGATTTGGAAATTAAGGAAGTTACTTTTTAAATTGCCTTCTACACACTTGTTTTCACTTACAATCAATGTCAAAACACTGGTTTTCCCTAATGCTTGTGAATGTGGTGTTTCCTCAATTTTGAAAATTAAGCAATTCACTAATTTAATTGACTGCTATGCACTTGTTTTCACATTCAATGTCACTAATTTGGTTTTACCTTATATGCTGATAATGCAGTCATTTCTTCAAGTAGTGAAAATTAAGTAAGTTACTTTTTATTTAGGTGCTATGCACATGTTTCACTTATAGTCACTGAGAAGGAAAGGTTTACCAATGGTCTTGGAATGCAGTAGATTCTTTGGTTGTGAAAATGAAGCAATTTACTTCTTTAAATGAAGTGTTTACATTTACAAACAATTTCAAAACACAGGTTAAACCTAATGGTCTGTGAATGCTTGAAGTTCTTCAAGTGTGAATTCAAATCAAGTAGATTAATTTCCTGCTATGCACTTGTTTTCAATTACAACCAATGCCAAAACTCTGGATTAATTAACACTCAGTGAATTAAAGAGGTTCTTCAATTTTCAAAAATTAAGTAAGGTACTTGTTTAATAGGGTATGATTCATATCTTCACACTTACAATCAGTGAAAAAACACTGGTTTAACTTTGTGAATGTAAGGGGCTATTCAGTTTTGAAAACTAAACAAGTTACTCCTTTAATTGCCTGCTACACACTTCTTTTGTTTTACAATATCAAAATGGTGGCTTTATATAATGCTCTGTGAATGCAGGAGTTTCTTCAAATGTGAAAACTAGGCATGTAACTTCCTTATTGGCTGCTGAGAACTTCTTCTCACAATCATTGAAAAAACACTGATTTTACTTAACACTTTGTTAATGGAAGTGAGTTTTCAGTGTGGAAAACTATGTGAGTTGCTCATTTAATTGCCTGCTGCACACATCTTTTCACTTACAATCAATGACAAAGCACTGGTTTTACCTACTGCTCTGTGAATGCAGTAGGTGATTCTCTATTTCTAAGCAAGTTACTTATGTTATTTGCTATTATTTATTCTCACTGACAATCAGTGTCAAAAAAGTGGGATTTCCTAATGCTCTGTGAATTCACGAGGTCCTTCAGTTTAGAAAATTGAGCAAATTACTAGTATAACTGACAGTCAACACACTTGTTTTCACATACAATCCATGTCAA
>JAKSZT010039531.1:0-28010 GCA_026826555.1 Tolypeutes matacus
ACAGTTCTCCAGTCTTCTCTGGTAGCCCCCTCCCTTTCCCAGCTAGGCATAAGGAAAAAGTATAATATTAAGTTGTCATAATTTCCAAATAACATGACAGTATATCTAGACATTTCATAGTAATCTATAGTCTATTAGATTTAATGACATTGCAAATTAGTTGGAAGTTCACTAACAAATCAATTGTATCTCCATATTCTAGCAATAAACAAAAAAGAAAATTTACAATTTATAACACCAATGAAACTATCAAATAATAGGAATATATGTCATGTAATGAAATGTATTTAAAACCTCTACATTGACAGCTACAAAACATTATTGAAAGAAGTTAAGAAATCTTAATAAATGGAAGCATATATCATAGAAATTGTTAAAATTTCATTAACTCCAAATTATTCCATATATTAAATTAAATTCCTCCTAAGATTTTAAGTTTCTTAAAATAAAAAATTCACAAATAAATTCTAAGTTCATATGCAATGTACCAACAAGGGTCAAAATTATTTTGAATAAGAAGAAGCAATTGGGGGAACTTAAATCACCAAGTATCAAGAATTATTATGGGAAAAATAATAAAAGAAAAAAATAAGAAAATAAAAAGTAATTATTATGGAAACTATTTATTATGCAGTATGTCAGTGGCAAAAGGGTAAATTAATTAATCAGCATAACAGATTAAGGATTTTGGAAACATACTCAAAATTATACAACCACCTGATTTATTGAAAAGCAATGTGGTGAAGTGGGTCAAATGATGATCTTTTCCATGAATGGTAATTTGTGAAGTGGTTATCCATATTGAAAAAAATTTAGGAATCCAGTCTCACATAATAAACCAACAAGAATTCCAGATAGATTGAAGATCTAAAAGTTGTAGGTAAAAATTAATAAATAGATTAATTAAAAATACAGATTTTAGAAAAAGACATAAAAAGTTATTTGTGATTTGGAATAGTAAGAATTATTTTGTAAACAAGGCAGGATAAACTTTAATGTTAAAATAAAAATTGATAAATGGGACTTTATCAAATTTAAGAATTCCTTTTCTTCATAATACACCAGTTAAGAGTGGAAAGTGGTAACCCAGAATGTGGTGGTATGTATAAAATCTCTTCCAAACCGTTGAGGAAATGATAGGTGACTAAAATGATCAAAAAACTTGAACACATAATTAACAAGAAAGGATTTACATGAAGGTAATAAATATTAACAGATGTGCTTCATATATTCAGACCTTAGAGAAATATATTCAACTCTTTTATGAGACATTTTAACCACTTACCAGAATGGTTAATGTTGACATGATCTATAACATCAATTGTTAATTAGGATGTATAGAAAAAGGAAATAAATATATTGATAAACAAAGTACTTGTATAAATTTCTGCAAGCACCTTGGATGTTTTGGGGCAGTTCCTACAAAGACTGAATATATTACTATTTTACAACCCAGCAATCCCCCACACTATCAGTCTGTAGATATACATTACCAAAAGGTGTGTACTCATTTCTTTATTTTTATTTTATTTTTTGTTTATTTTTATTTTATTTACTTTATTCATTATTTATATCACTGTTAAAAGTAACTTTTTAACATTCACATAAGATAAACTTTCAATAACAATAAATCTACTTTGTTGTGTAGACCTTCCCCCTTATTTTTGTTCCTTCCTCAAACTTAAGGGGTATGGAATGATGTCTGCTCTGCCTTCTTCAGGCTGAGAGGAGACTTAGATATTATGTGGCCAAGAAAAGGAATTGTTTTCCTTGCACTTGTAGATAATTCTTGTCCAAGGGATGGGACTTGTCCATCATCATTTTGTTAGTTGTACAGGCCAAGCCCAAAGAAAAAAGTAGAGCAGGAGTAGGTTCCAACTTTGCTGGATTGCAGGACTCAACTGGCATATGAACAATCTGAAGATTTAAGTCTCTGAAAAATATAGTTAAGAAATACATTGAAAAGTATAGGTTCAAATAAAAAGAGTAGAAAAATCATGATTAAGGAGATTAATAAATGAATATAACTATGTTATATAGAGGAAATGGATTTTCATATATTCTCTAATAGGGTCTGCTGAGGGGATGCAGATTTCCTGAGGCTGTGTGGTTTTCTTTTGCTATCTGGACATTCCTAGAACCCTCAGGAGCACTTTAGTTTGAAGCTTTCTTTACTGTGGAAGTTTGTGAAATCTGCCGAAGACCTCCAGAATTGCAATCTCTGGAATGAACTCCCAGCTCACTTTGAACTCTCTTAACCATAAAAAACCTTATAGTTTATTTAATATTCTTACAGCTGAATAATATTTCCCTATACATATATACTGCATTTAGTTTATCCATTCATCTGTTGATTGACACCTGGGTTACTTCCATCTTTTGATAATTGTGAATAATGTTCCTATTAACATTGGTGTGTTTATACCTATTCATGTCCCTGCTGTCAATTCTTCTGGGAATATACCAAAAATGGAATTTCCAGGTCCTATGGCAATTTTATACTTAGTTCCTTGAGGAATGGTCAAACTGTCCTTCACAGTGGCTGCAACATTTTACATTCCCAACAGCAGGGAATGAATGTTCCTATTTCTCCGTATCCTTTCCAACACTTGTAGATTTCTGTTTTTTTTAATAGCCACGAGTCTAGTAGGTGTGATATCTCATTTAGTTTTGATTTGCATTTCCTTAATAGCTAGTGATATTGAGCATGTTTTCATGTGCTTTTTTAGCCATTTGTATTTCCTCTTTAGAAAAATATCTGTTCAAAGCTTTTACCTATTTTTAAGTGGGTTGTTTGTCTTTTTATTATTATATTTTAGGATTACATGAATGTGTTGGCTATTAGACCATTACTAGATATGTGGACTCCAAATATTTTCTACCTCTGAGTAAGCTGCCTTTTCACGTTATTGACAAAAAGTTTTCAAGCAAATTTGTTTTAATTTGGAAGAGGTTCTATTTATCTATATTTTCATTCACTTATCATGCTTTTGTTGTAAATTTATGAAACTGTTGCCTACCACAAGATCTCATGGAGGTTTTCCTACACTATTTTCTAGAAGTGTTATGACCCTGGCTCTTATAATTAGGTCTTTGATTCCTCTTGAGTTAATTTTTTTTCTGGGGCATTAGAGAGGGACCCTCTATCATTCTTTTGGATATGGATAACCAGTTATCCCAGCACCATTTCTTGAAGAGATTATTCTGTTCCAGTTGGGTGGACTTGGAAGGCTTCTCAAATATCACTTGGACACAGAGATTTTGTTCTATTTCTCTACTCTCAATTTGCTTCCATTAGTCAATATGTCTATTTTTGTGCCAATCCCATGTAGTTTTTTTTTTAATTAATTTATTTTTTATTGTGGGTAAAAATCAAATTTTTCACAATACACACCAATATTTATAAAATGTTATATAAATATATATGCATATATGTGCATTTGCATACAAAAATGTTATATATATATATATATTATTTTTTTTAAAAAGGTGCTTAGATTATCTAAAATATTACATGGAACCTACAGGGATTCCCATGTTCCCCACCTCCCACACCTCCCACCACATCCCACACAAACATCTCCCACAAGTGTTGCCCATCACCCTCAATGGACTTACTCATCCTGGGGCCTTGCCATCAACCATAGACCACAGTTCACATCGAGAGACTATACTCTCTCCCACACAGTTCTGAATGGTGTGTGCTGATTTAAAATGTAGTTTTAACCAAGGGAACTTTGGAATATGCTTTAGAGTTGGGTAGTGTGAGTACTCCAACTTTTTTTTTCTCATTCTATAAAGATTTATCATTTCCAAATCACAGAAAGGAATTTGAGTAATTTACTAATTGTTTTCTACTATGTGCCTTAGAGATACTTCACTAAAAATTGGTATCTGACACAACAGAAGACATTTGCAGAATGTAATATTGTAGTGACAGTACTGAGGTTGATTGTTACACACATTTTAAACTCTTTGAATTTGGTTACATCTTAATTATTTATACAGAACATTGGTCCAATAACGTAAAAATAGAGAACAGCAGCTGGAAATTTATCTCATTCAATGTTCAGAGATAAAAGAGTTAAACACTCTTTCCATTATTTTCTGTATATAGTCCTTTTTCATTTTGAAATCTGACTGCAATCAAATTCTGGCATTGTTCCAAGCTATTGTACAAACAGGATACTGAAGGCCATCACTATAGAGCATACAGCAACATAAGGACTCTTTCGTTCACCTATTCTGGCACACTTCCAAAATATACCCAACAGTCCAGTTTTATTTCTGTCCAGGAGGCTGGGTGCCAAGGATCGGATATAAGCACAGGTACATATAAGCAGCAAGATTACAGTCAACAGACTCTGAAAATTGAAAATGGCAGACATAGTGAGGCCGGCGGAGCCCCAGCCACATCACCCTTCCGGGCCCAGGGCGGAAGAGGCGTAGTATTCCAACTTTATTCTTCTTTTTCAAGATGTTTTGGCTATTTGTGGTCACTTACCTTTCCAAACAAATTTGATAATTGGCTTTTCCTTTTCTGCCCCAAATTCTGTTGGAGTTTTATTGTGATTGCATTGAACCTGTAAATAAATTTGGATAGAAAGGACATCTTAATGATATTTGGTTTTCCAATCCATGAACATTAAGTATCCTTCTACCATTTGTTTAGGTCTTCTATGATTTCTTTGAGCAATATTATGTAATTTTCTGTGTAAAATTCTACTATATATTTAGATAAATATTCCTAGATATTTGATTCAATATTGAAAATTGATTTTTCTTGATTTTCCCCTCATATTGCATATTCCCAGTGTGTAGAAACACTACTGAGTTTTGCATGTTGATCTTATATACCACCATATTTCTGAATTCATGTATTAGCTTTAGTAGCTTTGTTGTAGATTTTTCAGAATTTTCTTAATATAGGATCATGTAATGTGCAAATAGTGAAAGTTTTACTTCTTCTTTTCAAATTTGGATGACTTTTATTTCTTTTACTTGCCTAACTGCTCAGAAAATATTAACAAAATGTTGAATAATATTGGTGAGAGTGGGCATTACTCTTGTCTTTTTTCTGATATTATAAGTAAAGCATTTAGTTTTTCACCATTGAGTATGATGTTAACGCTCAGTTTTTCATATTGGACCATTATCATACTGAGGAAGTTTCCTTCTATGCCTATCTTTTGTAGTGTTATTGAAAATAAAGGATGCTGAAAAATGTAGAAATTTTTTTCATCCATAGAGGTGATTATGTAATATTTCTCCTTTGATCTGTTAATGTGGTGTATTGCATTAATTGATTTTTTTATGTTGAACTATCCTTGCACACCTGGAATAACCAACTTCATCATAGTGTATAATTCAATTAATGTGTTATTAGATTCAATTTGCAAATATTTTGTGAAAGGTTTTTGCTTCTAAGTTCTTTAGAGAGATTGGTCTCCATTTATCTTTTCTTATACCGTCTTTATATAGCTTTGGTATTAGGGTGATGTTGGCTTCATAAAATGAGTTAGGTAATGTTCTCTCATCTTCAATTTTTTTTAAGAGAGTTTGAGTAGGATTTATATAAGTTCTTTCTGTAGTGATTGGAAGAATTTATCTGTGAAGCCATCTGTTCCTGGGCTTTTCTTTTTGGGGAGTTTTTTTGATGCTTTATTTAATCTCATTACTTGTGATTCGTCTCTTAAGGTATTCTATTTCATTTTTGTCAGTGTAGGTTGTTCATGTGTTTCTAGGCATTTATGCATTTCACACAAGCTGTCCAACTTGTAGGCATACTATTTTTCATAGTACCTTATTAATGATCCTTATTTTATTTCTATGGGATAAGTGGTGATATCCCATTTCTCATTTATGATTTTATTTATTTGCATCTCCTTTCTTTCTCTGTTAATCTATGTGAGAATTCTCAGTTTTATCAATCTAATAAAACAGCTTTTAGTTTTGTTAATTTGTTGTATTTATGTTTTATTCTCACTATTGTTTAATGCTTCTCTAACCTCTGTTATTTCCTTCTTTCTGCTTGCTTTCAGATTAGTTTGTTGTTCTTTTTCTAGTTCCTTCTAATGCGCAGTTAGGTTTTTTATTTTAGCTCTTTCTTGTTTTTAAATATAGGCATTTAAGTATATAAATGTGCCCCTCAGCACTGCCTTCACTGCATCCCATAAATTTTGATATGTTGTATTCTCATTTTCATTCACCTTGAGATATATACTGATTTCTCTTGCAATTTACTCCTTGACCCAGTGATTTATAAGAGTGTATTAAGCTTCCATGGAGTTGTGAATCTTCCATTTCTCCACCCAATATAGATTTACAGCTTCATTCTATTTGGTCAGAGAAAGCATTTTATATAATTTCAAGTTTTCTCAATTAGTTGAGACATTTCTATGACCTAACATGTAGTCTATCTTATCCTGGAGAATGATCCATGAGAGCATGA
The DNA here is from genome assembly GCA_026826555.1 of Tolypeutes matacus. Classification (NCBI taxonomy): domain Eukaryota; kingdom Metazoa; phylum Chordata; class Mammalia; order Cingulata; family Chlamyphoridae; genus Tolypeutes; species Tolypeutes matacus. The sequence continues at coordinate 6,452 of JAKSZT010039531.1, forward strand.
GAAGAATGATTATCTTGCTGTTATGGTGTGCAATGTTCTGTATAAATCATTATTTAATGTAGTATTCAAGATCTGTCTTTATTTATTGACCTTCTGTCAAGATGTTCTGTCTATTTCTGAGAATGGTGTATTGAATTCTCCCACTATGATTGCAGAGGTGTTTATTTTTTCCCTCATTTTGCTACTATTTGCTTCATGTATTTTGAGGCACCCTGGTTAGATGCATAAATATTTATGATTATACTCTCTTCTTGATAGATTGTCTCTTTTATTAATGTATCTGTCCCTCTTTGTCTCTTAGACCGCTTTGCATTTAAATCTACTTTGGGGAAGTGGCTGTGGCTCAATCAGTAGGGCTCCCATTTACCATATGGGAGGCCCGGGTTTGGTTCCCGAGGCCTCCTGGTGAAGGCAAGCCCGCCCGCACGGCGTGGTTAGCTGACCCAGTGAGCACAAGCAGCAAGAGGGGGATAAATGAATAAATAAAAATAAAATCTTTTTAAAAAAATCTATTTTGTCTGATATTAGAATAGCTACCACAGTTCTTTTTTGGTTAATGTTTGCTTGGAAAACATTTTTTCCAACTTTTCACTTGCAATCTATTTGTGACTTTGGGTCTAATGTGAGCTGCTTATAGATAGCATACAGATGAGCCACAGGTTTTATGCAATCTGTCAATCTAGGTCTCTGACTTGGGGAGTTTAATCCATTAAAAGTAATACTTCAACTATATTTTTATGCTTATATATGTTTCACCTTTTTTCTTTCTTTTTTACACTTCTGGATTTCTTTACTAATAATTTTCCATTCTACACTCTCCTTCAAACCTCTCTCTCTTGCCTTATCCTTTCAACATGAGAACTCCCTTTAGTATTGCTTGAAGGGCAAGACTCTTGTTGATGAATTCTCTTAAATTCTGTTTTTACTGTAGATATTTTAATCTATCATTTTTTTCTAGTCAATTTTGTTGGATACAGAATTCTAGGCTGGCAATATTTCTCTTTTAGCATCTTAACTACAGCATAACCTGCATTCATGGTTTCAGAGGAGAATTCAGCACTTGAGCTTTTAGTGCATATCTTATATGTGATAGATCTCTTATCTCTCACTGCTGTCAGGATATTCTGTCTATCTTTGGAATTTCACAATTTGATTAGTATGTGTCTTGGAGTGGAATTATTAGGATTTTTTTTCTGTTTGTAGTACACTGCACATGCTCATTCATGTCCCTCATAAGAGTTTGGAAATTTACTCATTATTTACTCAAACACTCCTTCTGCCCTTTTTACCAAATCTTCTCCCTCTGGGACATCCATAATGTGTAAGATTGTGCAATTCATGCTATTATTCAATCCCCTGAGTCCCTGTTCAATTTTTTTTTTCATTTCTTCCTCTTTGTGTTCTTTCTGTGTTATATCAGATATTCCTGCTATGTTCTGCTGTTGAGTAATTCTTGTGTATTTTAGTTTCTTGTATTCTGTTTTTCATTACCATAAGTTCTATTTTTTGTATGTTTACAATTTCTTCTGTATGCTCAAGCAGTGTCTTAATATATCTCTTCTTTCATCTTCTTGATTTAGGAGACTCATGGGTATCTTTGATTAGTTGTTCAAAATTCTGCATCTCCCATGTTATTTTTAGTTTTTCCACTGACTGAACATATCTTCTTGTTTCTTATTATGGCCTGTAATTTTTTGCTGATATCTAAGCATATGTTTGTCTTGATGGGTTTAGGTTGTTGGTCAGTTTCTCTTGCTTAGGGTTTTGTTTGGCTTTGTGCTAAGTTTCTTCTTTGACACTTGGCTCCACTTATTCTAAATCTTTAGAACTGCCTTGTTTTACTAAAGAAATAAAAGAGAAAATTAAAAAGGCTAAGAAAGAGAATAAGAGAATAAAACAAATAAAAAGATAAAAAGAAAAAAAATGAATAGGAGAAAAGAAAGAAGAAGAAAGAAAGAAAGAAAAAGAATAAAAATGGGCCTCCTTTTCTGGCCACCAGCATCCAGTTAGAGCCCTCTTTGCCAGTCTTCCATACCTGCTTATCACCGTGTAGACCCACCACTTACTGGGTAACTGGAAGCAGACAGGTAAAAATATTTGGGTCTCCCATATGACTACTTATACCTATGCTAGGCCCCTCCTCACAAAACACCTGCTCTGATTGCCCCTAATTCTTGCTACTCCCCAAGTATCCAGCTGGGCCCCCTTTTGCTGACCTCCCATGCCAATCAACATGTGGTCTACCACTACCTGGTACCTATCTGGGCCTCCCTCAATGGCCATCTGCTCTGATTGTCCCACAGCCTGCTGCTTCCCCTTTACCCAGCAAACCTTGTTTTTCCTCCACTCCTAGAGTAGTATTTAAATCTGCTGCTCCACTATCTTAGATCTCCACCTGTTCTCATTTATATCTGCACTATATTTTTTAAAAAAGAAGAAATTACCCAAACATTAACTCTAAAAGTGGCAAATGTATTGTGGAATATTCATACAATGAAATAAAATACAGCAATAAACATAAAATAAATATAATTTTTCAAAACAAAAGAGATGAATCTCACTAACATAACATTTAGTAATAGAATGAGAGATTTAAAAAGCATCACATATAATTTCATTTATATGAATTATAAAACTTGAAAGTTATCTGTTGTAGTGTTTTGAGCCTTTTGTGGATCCCAAAAAATTATGTTATTAACCTAACCCATTGGTATGAAGGTAAAACCTATTGCAGATGTGAACTTTTTAATGCATTATATCAGTTAAGGGCTTTGATTTGGTGGGTCTTAATCTTCTTAAGATTAATTCTTCATATGTGGGAGAAAATACAGAGACACACAGGAGCACAGATAGAAATTTCCAGAAATTAAGAGAAAGGTCCCTGGAGCCAGTTGCTGAAATCAATGGATCACAGAAGTTGAGAGGATCCACTGAAACCAGAAGCCAAAAGCAATTTGATCCAAAGGAGAGGGGAGAGATGAGAAGATGCCCTATGTTCCTGATTGTCCACAGCTCCATCTTAGGGAGAAATCATCTCCTGATAATGCCTTGATTTGGACAATTTCACAGCTTCAGAACGGTAAGCTTATAATTTAATAAATCTCCATTGTAAAAGTCAACCCACTTGCATATTCCCTTGTACCCTTTAGCAAACTAAAATATCTGTGTTGATGGAAATCAGGAAAATGCCTATCATTTGGTGTAGTATTGACTAGGCTGGTGAATAAGGGGATATCTAGGATTCTAGTATATATTTTAATCTAGGTGCCAGTTATAAAAGTATTCTTGAGTTGAAAAAAATTATAAAGCTATCATTTTAAATAAGCACATATTTTAGATATTTATTAAACTCAATATAAGTTTTAATATAATCAAGCATAAAGGGAAAAGATTAAGGTGATTAAAATTCAAGAAAAACAAAAGACAGTAAAAGTAGACACATGCAATTTATATATGAAATAAGATTTACAGATATATACTTTAAATTAGTAATAGGTAGATAGTTCCATTATTTAATCATATGAAATAACTTATTGATGGCATTATAATTGAAATACATCAGAATATATAACAAATTCAAACCAAAAGTTTAAAATATTTTTTATCATATACATAGAAACAAAAGATTAATCAAACAATGCCATCCTTTACTATCTGAAAAGTTCTCTGCATTTTCCATTTCCTCTCTCTTCTCTTCTACTCTCTTCTCTTCTCTCTTCTTTTCTCTTCCCTTCTCTTCCCTTCCCTTCCTTTCCTTCTCTTCTCTTTTCTTCTCTTCTGTACTTCCCTCTCCCTACATCTTCCCCCCATTCCAATCCTCTTCCCTTCCTCATACCTCCCCTTCCTCTCTTCTCTTTACTATTCATATTTTCTGTTCATTTTACCTTCTATAATTTATTCTATCCCGTTTTGTTACAACATTGATTTCAAAGGCCAATATTTGGTAGCAATACTCAGGAAATTATTTATATAGAGCAGTAGTTGACAAAAATTTCTCTGAAGGTCAGATGGTGAATACATTGCATGCCATAAAGTCTCTGTTGCATTTGATTAATTCTGTCATTCTATAGCTACATAAATCATAGGCAATATGTAAACAAATAGCCATGGTGTGTTACAATAAACATTATTTGCAAAACAGTTGATGTGAAAGATCTTGATCATCTGTAACAAGATATTATTTTGCTGAGTGGAGACTTAAATTTACATGTGTATACACATATACATTCAAAAACTCAAAAACACTTCTATTGGTTAACTTGAAATAGAAAAAAAAGTACCTTGTATTTCATAATTTCTAAAATTTTAAAATATATCCATTTGGTGAAAATAATTCCTAGTGATTAATCATCATTTTCATGACTAAGAAGATCTCTCCAAAATACAGAAAGTTGTAGGGTGGGTAGATAGAGGTCAGCAAATCATGGCCCAAATAGGCATCTCACTCTCTTTCCTCAAACCCAGCTTTTGCTTTCACCCTCTACCACTCTCTCAGAAAACAAGATGCTGGGAAATGGCTTTGAAAGAGAAAATTACATTGAAACCTAGACATTCATTTAGACTTGGTAATTTTGGGGAATACATGAAAAACAGCTTAGAAGAAGGAGAAAGAATTATATAAGTGGAATTTAGATCAGTCCCCAAATAGTTTCTGTGTGATTTTTTTCGGGAAGATTCTGACATTCTCATCTCAGCAGAAGCTAGTCTCACCTCTGAGGCAACCAAACAGGCTGAGTACCTCATTTTTCCTGGAGAATGTGCCCACACAAGCAGGCTACTCCTGGTTGGCCACTATATCCAGCCTGTCCACAACTCATAAAAAAAGTTCATCAGCTAAAATATAGCAGAGTCATGGCATAAACATTATTTTAACTATTGATATTTGATAACAAATTAACTCTCTTGAAGTAAATATTTCATGACATAACCATACTGTCAAGTCATCCTCAGTAGAGATCTACAGGCATAGATGGGTGGAATTGGGATCTAAATTAATAATGACTGAGTTTTGGCAAGATTGTCTGACATTATAATAAAATAGTATTTTTATTGTTTAGATTGTTTTCTTATTCACCAGAAAAACTACTCATCTAGTTAAATATATATTTCTTCTCTAAACCTGTGGTATTTGGAGAAGTCTGAACAAGTGACAGATTAGTTTTAAACATAATGACTGACATGTAAAATATGTATTTTATTTGATTTTTATTTTTATTATGTTACTATGATTTTTTATCACTCACTAGATATTTGAGTCAAATTAGTTGTTCAAGATTCAGTTCTGTAAGTTTTAAAATACTGATTCAACAAAGAAGTTGACAGAGGAAAATATATTTGGTTAGAAATCAGAAATCTATTCCAGATTGCAATATATCTTCTATTAGCATAGCTTATATATGAAGTTGGATGGACTGTGAGAAAGTAAATCAACTGCAAAGTTAGGCAGTTCTTATGACTACCTCATTTCCATTAAAAATTGCAAATTTGGGAGCCATTCAGACCACTGGAAAGATTTCATGATTTGCTAGAAGGACTCATACAACTCACTGAGAGCTGATACACTCACAATTATAGTCTATTACTTAGAAATGATGCAGATTAAAGTCAGTCAAAGGAAGAAACAGATAAGGCTGGGCCCAGGACAAGTACCAATTATGGAACTTCCCAGACATGCAGTTGAGAGAGTTATTTTACTTGCATTAAGGCAGGGAAACACACATAGATATTGAGAAGTGAGGCTCATTGGAGCCTTGTGGTCCATAGTTTTATGGGGCTCCATTATATAAAAATGAATGATCTCAGTCTCCATTTACCTTCCCCTCCAGAGGATAGCTAAGATTATGTGACCCAAAGGTCTTAACCTAAATCCAATTATTATCACCTCTCTGACCAAAAGTCCACAGGCCAATGGTCAACAAGGGCATTTCTAACTGGCATGACATGCCCAGGGCCTGTAAATTACCTCCCAGAAGCCAAAAGCAAAAGCCAGACCTCTTTGTGTAAGACTTGTTAACTAACAGATGGTATGACATGAAATCCCTTTGTGCTTAATTTTTTTTCAAAGATTCTCATCGGTTAATATTAAACAATGTAACCTTACAACATTTATATTAAGAATTAAAGGGCATCTATATATCAGTTCAATCAAATAAAATATTTTTCTTATGTGTTGATGAAGTGCAAAAATTTTCACACGACATATTTGAAAATTATTGCTAATGTGCTGCCTATACATTTTAGAGGTACTCCAAATTAGGGACATACTACTGCATTTAGATCATATTTTGTTTACATTCTTTGACATTAAATAAGAGAATCATATTGAACAGGAGAATAACATTCAAGAGAAGAGATTTCCCTGAAGAGGGAAGAGGGAAAAAGTGCAGCAAAGATACTTTCAAATTAAGCCGATGGGGAATTAGAGTAAATTCAGAAAGAAAAGAACTAATAAAATACATATTTTATTGTGAGGAATTATCATTACTTCCTGAGACCCAGAACCTTACTTCTCAATTTGGACTGCAATAGTTGAAAGACATTCATGTTGCCTCTAGATATTTATCAATATATTTAAATTTATATTTGATTGGAGCTCACAATGAAGAGTTAATTATTAAGTGAATATTTCTTGCACACAAAATTATATGCATACAACCAAAGCACACACACACACACACAAAGTCACAAACACAACCCGCACATCTGCCCTATTTTTAAATTGAAGAGTAACATCATAGAGGGCCTATAATTTATTTCAAATTTTTAGCCAGTTAAGTCTTCCAAACACTCAACCTGTGTTTAAAGATCAAGCCTAACATTTAAACCTCTGAAAATGTTGTCTTCATTTGTAAGTGTGAGAAGGTAATGAGCCAAATTGAAGAAACTTCTTTCATTACTGTGATCTCATTACATTTGGGAAGACTATGCTATCATTATATGAGCAGAAAGATTCTCATAATTAATCCTTAGGGAAATTGACTTTCCTCCACTTTGTCTTCCACTATTGCACTTCCATGGACATTTGCATTCTTAGCTGTAGTGATAGATTTACTTGCAAAAATGTTTAAATTACAATATCCATGAATTGTCCACATCCAGTTTAAAATTTATTTTACACATTGCAACAAAACATTTGTAAAATTGGAAGTGAGAGTATTAGTTTGATATTTATCTGATTATGTTGCAGATTTTAAACAAAATCATGTTAGTTTCCAAAAGATTTTTAGCAGAGATTAGACTCAACCAGTGCATTCTGAGTTTCTTTTATGAGGCTAGATGAAGTAACATACACTGCAGGTTACAAAAATCAGGATAAAAATTATGATCACAGGCAGTATTCATTTAGGGACAGCTAAATATTGAATGAAAGATTAATGGATAATCTCATAATCTCTTGCCAGTCTTCTTTTTAAGCAATGCAAATTTATTCTTTTAAAGTTCTGGAAGTCAGAAGAACAAAATGTGTTTCGCTAGGCTAAAATCATGGTGTTGGCAGTGCTGTTTACCTTCTAGAGGCTAACGGGAAGAATGGGTATAGCTGAATTTTCCAGTTGCTAAAGGTTAGCAGCATACTTTGGAATTTGACCACATTCTATCTTCAAAACCAGCAATGGCCAATCCATTCTTTCTCAAATGGCATGGCACTTAAATCTGGCATCTGTCATCAAATCTCCATTTCTGGCTCTGACTCTTCTGCCTCCTTCTTTCATTTATAAGGACTCTTGTAATTACATTGGTTCCACCCAATAATCAAAGATAATTTCTCCATGACAAGATTCTTAACATAATTATGGATGCAAAGTTCATTTTGTCATGTAAGTTAACATATTCACATGTTCCAGGGTTTAGGACATGGACATATTTGGTGAGGACATTATTCTGCCTACCACATGATCCATACAGAGAATAGAAACAAATTGGAAGTACATCTCAGAGGTTTATTTCAGAGCTATTCTTCAAGAAATAAATTGAACAGCACCATTAATTTAAAACAACGTATTAAATTTTTTAATAATCCATATTTGGAATGAAATGTTAATTTAACTAAGACTTTACCAATATGTGGAATACTAGATTATGGGTAAATATGTGAATGACTAATGTAGATTCACTTTGTCAAGAAATTGAGGAAATCACTGAATAGAATAGTTTCATGAGTTTGATTTTAGACACAAATATATTCACATTTCCAGACTGAAAGATGATAGAAGAGTCTCATATCCTTCTATTTTGGAAATGGGATAGCCAGAGCTATACATAAAATTGTATTGTTTTACTTTTTTATTAAGGAAGTTGTGGGTTTACAAAATAAACATAAATAAAAATATGTAACCTACAGAATTCCAATAAACCACCCCACCACCAACACCTTCCACTTTTGTGGAACATTTTTTATATTTCATAAAAGAACATCCAAATATTAATATGAACTATATTCTATAGATTACAGTAGGTGTATTTTCCCCACAAGCCAACCAATTATTAATACCTTGTATTAGCTTGTACATTTTTAATAATTCATGTAATAATATTATCATATTTACACTGTTAACCACAATCCAACATCCACCACAGGATTCACAATGTTATACACTCCCGTGTCTTCTACAATCCATCCAAAGTGTACATTCAGTGGCTTTCAGTTACATCACAGAGTTGTTTGTCAACTCAGTCAATTTTAAAACATTTTCATTAATCCAGAAAGTAAAATCCCTTATGCTGTTACAAACCCCTATTGTTGACCCTTAGCCTTGATATATAGTGCCATAATTGCCATTGATGAAAAATATTACAATATTACTGTTGGCAACTATTAATTTTCTCATGTATCACCACATTCTTAACACCTTGTGATAGTGATGTGCATTTGTACTAGTTCATAGATGAACATTCTTATATTTGTACTATTTTCCACAAACCTTATCCACTGCCAAGTTCACTAAGTTATACAAACCCAAGATTATACTCTAGCCTCCATTCTAATGACATTTGTATCCCTAGACTACTCCTTTCTGCCACATTCACATTTATAAGTCAGTGGTGTTAGTTATAATCACTATAATGTTTTAAAATCAGCTCTATTCATTTCCCACCATTTACAATTAATCTTATTAAAAATGCTACATACATTAAGCATCAGATTCCCCTTCTCTAATGCTCAGTCATTTCCCTAGTGGCCTATAGCCTAGATTTTAACTCAATGAATTTATTCTTTGTATTTAGTGCATATGAGTGAAACCATATAATAACTGTCCTTTTGTGTCTGGTTTATTTCCTTCAACATAATGTCCTCAGTGTTCATCTATGTGGTCATATGAGTCTTGATATCATTTTATTATTAAAGAAGCTTTAGACTACATAAATGTTACATTGAAAATATAGGGAATTCTCATAAACCCCATGCCCTTCCCCTCCCACTTTTTTCCCATTAACATCTTTCATTAGTGTGGTATATTGGATACAATTGATGAACACATATTAAAGTATTTCTACTAACCATGGTCTATACTTTATATTATGATTTACACTTTGCACTGTACCATTTTATAGATTATGAAAAATGTCAAAAGGCCTGTATCCATCATTGCAATGTTATGCAGAACCATTACAATATCCCAATACTAAGCAATGTTGCATCATTTTCCTTCTCCCTCTTCTTAGAACATCTGGTGACCACTGTTTTTATGTCATATTACAAGCTCTTCAATTAGTAAAATAATAATAAGACTACGATAGTTCATAGTTGCAATCCTCCTTATGTTTGTCGTTCCTCAATCTTGAGTGTTTGGGCATGGTGATTCTCACTCTGCTTCTGATGAGAAAGGGTAAGATCCCCAGGGGCAGATGAATGGAACTGTTTTGCTTGCAGTTGTAGATACTCTTTGTTTTTTTGGGATGGTTGTTGTTGATCATCATCATTTTGTTAGTTGTTCTGGGCAAATCTGATGAACTGGAGAGTATGTGTTGGCTGCAACTCTGCTGAGATTCGTGGCTCAACTGACATATGAAAAACAGAAGATTTAAGTGTGTGGGACACATATTTAATGGGTGTTGTGCTAATTATAGGCTCAAATAAAAGGGATGTAAGAGCCATGTGCAGGAATGTTCCAAGTGAGTCTAACTCTGATACATTGTGGGGGATAGGTTATCATATATTCCAAGGTAAGACCCACTGACAGGGTGCTAAATTCTTTGGATTGTCTGCCCTGTCTATACTGTCTAGATGTATCTAGAGCCTTCAGGAGTCCCCCTGCTCAAGGAATTGTTTATTGTGGCAGTTAGTGAGATCCTCATGAGATTTGCATAAGTGTAAACTATGGAATGACACCCCTACTCATTTTGAAATGTCTTAGCCATAAAAATTCATTTGTATTTAAAAATCTCCCTTTTGGTGCAGGCCTTATTTCAAATGCTTTGCTAGTTGGTGCTTGGTAATAATCCCTCAGTGCCAGGGGGGCTTATCACCGAGAGTCATGTCCCATGTTGGGGGAAGTAGTGAATTTATATGCTGAATTTGGCTTAAAAAGAGGCCACATTTGAGAAGCAATGAGGTTTTCTGGAGGTAACTCTTAGGCAATATATATAAGTAGGCTAAGATTCAATGTCACAAGATTTGAGATTCATAAGTACAAGAATCCTTATCAAGGAACTAGAGTATTGATCAATTTTCCTTTGCTAGGCACTGCCCATGTACTCTAGGGATTCTTGCCACTGTATTAGAGAATGGAGGAAGACTCCCCGGGATGGGAAATCAATTTTGTTTTATATTTTGTGTGAGGCTCCACTCACCAAGACAACAACACAAGACCACTTGAACACATTCGTATTCCATAGAGGCATGTGCCTGGTGCACTTCTCCCCACACATCTCCCCCCACCAACACCCAACACCAGTGACCCTCCCCGACAGAGTTGTGGCCCTTTTGTTATCCAAATCATCCCCAAAACAAAGTAAAAAATAAATACATGAATACATAAATATAAAAATTAATAATAAAAATATGACAAATGCAATACAAAAAAATTTGTATTGTCTTTCATCACTGTAAGATTTATCTTTTATGTACTGTGAGAATTTCTTCTTTATGTTAACCCAGTGTCTTATTATATTCACTTTATTTTCAAAGATGCTATAGGTTAAAGAAAAGTCACATAAAAACCATAGGGGATTACCATGTATGCCTCACTCTCTCTCTCACAATTTCACCTTATAATAACATTTTCAATGAGTATGGCACTTTTGTTACAATTGATGAACCAATATTAAAGCATTGCTACTAGCCATGGTCAATAGTTTATATTATGGTTTACATTTTACATAGTGTATTAGTCAGCCAAAGGGGTGCTAATGTGAAATACCAAAACTGGGTTGATTTTCATAAAGGGTATTTATTTGGGGTAGAAGTTCACAGATACCACGCCATAAAGCGTTAAGTTTCTTCTCTCACCACAGTCCATTGCCACGTGTTGGAACAAGACAGCTGCCGGTGTTTGCCAGGGTTCAGGCTTCTGGGATTCCTCTCTTCCCGGGGCTGCCTTTCTCTCCAGGCTTAGCTCCTGTTTCCTCCACAAGGTCAGCTGTAGACAATCAGGCAAACGGCTTGCTTCTCTTCTCCTGGGGCCTTCTTTCCAACATCAAAACTGCTTCTCAAAAGACTGCTTCAACTTTCTTTTGCCTTGCCTTTTATATTCAATTCCCCACCCACCAAGGGGTGGAGCTCAATGCCCTAATCCTAACCTAATCATGCCCAGATTAACAGATCAGTTTACAAGCATGATTCAATTATATTTTTGGAATTCATAATTACATCAAACTGCCACACATAGTATACTTTTTTAAGTTTTGATAAAATGTATAATGGCCTGTATCCATCATTGCAAAATCATGCAGAACAATTCCAATGCCCTAAAAATATCTTATAGTAGATCTGTTCTCCCCTGCCTATCACCTCAGAAACTATGATAACCACAAAGTTTCAATTTTTGAAGAATAAGGTTCATATTTACATGCTTTCATATTAAGGGCTTTACATATTGGTCTATTTTCTTTTATTAGTCACTGCCTATGTGCTCAAGAGATTTTTGCCACTCTAATTGAAAACATAGCAGTACTCCCCAGGATGGGAGGTTTATATTTTCTTGTTTATTATATGGGTCTGTACCCCCTGAGATAACACCCTATGACAAGGTAAAAACTCTCATATTTCATAGAAGCAAGCCCAGGTGCACTGTATCCCACATATCTTCACATCCTGTATGCCATGTACCAGTAACCCTCCCCTGCCATATTTGCTAAATAAAAGAACATTCCCACCATTGTAATTTTAATCACAGACATATAAATCCCCATAGTTCACCTGATCCTTCTTCCAGGCCTCCCACCTGTTCCATGGAAAGTCTAACTCAACCCCACTGAAACATACTCACCCTCATATTCCAGTAATGTTGATCCCGCCCATATTCCTGCACTACTATCACTCCCATACACTGCCTTACCACCCCCTACCACCTTATTACAGGTTTTGCCCATATTAAAAAACAGTTCATCACAATCTACTCCCTTTCTGTCTCCTGATAACCTATCTTCCAAGAGTGGGCTTGGTGGCCTTGTAGAAATTCAGTTAACCATATCTGTGAGGATGTATATGAGAACTCCCAATTTGGGTCCATTGGTCAGGATGTCTATTCTTCTGTCATTACCATGTAGTTTTGGCTACTGTAGTATGCATTTAAGTCAGGTAGCATGATTCCTCCAATTTCATTTTTAGTTTTCAATATGTTTTTTGCAATCTGGAGCTCCTTGCCCTTCCAAATAAGTTTCATAATTAGCTTTTCCAATTCAGTAAAAAATGTTGTTGCAATTTTTATTTTGATTATGTTAATGATCAATTTGGGAGGACAGGCATCTTAATGAAGTTTAGTCTTCCAATTCATGAACATGGAATATTTTTATATTTATATAGGTCCAATTTGATTTCCTTTAACAATATTGCATAAAATTCTATGTACAAATTCTTTACATCTTTAGTTTTATTCTCAGATATTTAAATTTTTAAAATTGCTATTGTAAATGGATTTTTTAATTTCCACTGCAAATTTCTCATTATTGGTGCACAGAAATGCTACTAGTTTTTGCATGTGGATCTTATATCATGCTGCTTTACTGATTTCGTATATCAGGCCTAGAAGTTTTGTTGTAGATTTTCAGTACATTCTACATATAGGATTATGTCATCTCCAAAAGTGACATTTTTATTTCTTCCTTTCCAATTTGGATGCATTTTATTTCTTTTTCTTGCCTAAGTGCTTGAGCAAGTACTTCTACCACAATGCTAAATAAGATAATTGACAATGGCCATCTTTGTGGTGTTCCAAATCTTAGAGGCAAAGCCTTTACCATTTCATCATTGAATATGATGTTAGCTCTGGGTTTTTCATGTATACCTTCTGTCATGTTGAAGAAGTATCCCTTCTATTCCTATCTTATGAAGTATTTTTATCAAGAAAAAATACTACATTTTGTCAAATATTTCTGCATTAATGGAGATGATCATGTGATTTTTTTCTTTTGACCTGTTAATGTCATATATTATATTGATTGATTTTCATATGTTGAACCATCCTGGAACACCAGGAATGAAACCCATTTTATAATGATGTATAATTTGATGTGTTGTTGAATATGATTAGCAAGTATTTTGTTGAGGATTTTAGCATCCAGGTTCATTAGAGAGACGGTCTGTAGTTTTCTATCCTTATGGCATCTTTATGTGGCTTTGGTATTAGGGTGATGTTGGCATTATAGAATGAGTTAGGTAATGTTCACTCCACCTCTCTTTTTTGGAAGAGTTTAAATAGGATTGTTGTTAGTTTGTTCTGGAATAATTGGTAGAATTCACTTGTGAATCCCTCTGATCCTTGGCTCTTCTTAATTGGGGAGTTTTTGATACAATTTATTTACTTATGATTGGTTTTGTTGAGTTCATTCTTCTTTCATTAATGTAGGCTGCTTTTGTGTTTCTAGAAATTCATCCATTTTATCTAAGTTATCCATCTTGTTGCCATACAATTTTTCAAAGTATCCTCTTATGAAACTTTATTTCTGTGGGATCAGTGGTGATATCCCCTCATTTTTTAAAAAAATTTATTTATTTATTCATTTATCCCCCCCTTGCTGCCTGTGCTCTCTGGGTCAGCCAACCACGCCGTGTGGGTGGGCCCGCCCCCACCAGGAGGCCCCAGGAACCGAACCTGGGGCCTCCCATATGGCAAACGGGAGCCCTAATGATTGAGCCACAGCCGCTTCCCGCCCTCATTTATTTTATGTGTTTGTATCATCTCTCTTTTGATCTTTGTTAGACTTGCTAAGGGTTTGTAAATTTTTTTAATCTTCTCAAAAAACCAGCTTTTGTTTTGGTTAATTTTTCTCTAGTGTTATTTTTTTTTTAATTTCATTTTCATTTAGTTCTGTTCTAATCTTTTTTATTTCCTTCATTCTGCTTACTCTGGGATTAGTTGTTGTTCTTTTTTTCTAATTTTTCCAGGTGTGCAGTTAGGTCTTTGATTTTAGCTTTTTCTTCTTTTATAAATATGCATTTATGACTATAAAGTTTCCTCTCAGCACTATTTTTTGTTCATCTCATAGCATTTGATATATGTGTTCTCACTTTCATTTGTTTTGTGGCAGTTCTTGCTATCTTTCGCAATTTCCTCCTTGACTCACTAATTGTCTAAGAGTGTGTTGTTTAACTTCCTTATCTTTGTGTCAATTCTGGTTTTCTTCCTCTCATTAATTTCCAACTTTATTCTGTTGTGTTCAGAGAAATTACTTTGAACAATTTCAATCTTTTTTAATTCACTGAGGCTTGTTATGTGACCTAGTACATGGTCTATCCTGAAGAATGATCCATATGCATATGAGAAGAATGTATATCCTGCTGTGTTTTGTGTGTAATGTTCTGTATATGTCTATTAGGTCTAGGTCCTCTAACATATGATTCAAGGTCTCTGTTTCTTTACTGACCTTCTTTCAAGATGTTCTGTCTAATGGTGTTAATGGTGTATTTAAGTATGCCACTATAATTGGATATAATTGGATATAATATAATTCTCTACCTAGTTTTTCCATTGTTTGCCTAATATATATATTGGGGTGACCTATTTAGGTGCATCAAGGTTTATGATTGATTATTCTTTCTTCTTCATATATTACCCCATTTAATAATATATAGTATCCTTCTTTGTCTCTTATTGTAGTTCTGCAATTAAAATCTCTATTGTCCAATATTATTATAGCTACTCCTGTCCTTTTTTGTTTATTGTTTGCAAGTAAAATTGTTTTCCAACTATTCTCTTGCAACCTCCTTGGGTCTGTGGGTGTCTGGTCATTTTTTTTTGGACAGCATATAGATGGGTCATATTGCCTAACCATTCTACCAATCTGTGTCTTATGATTGGAGAGTTTTATCTATTAACATTCAATGATATTACTAAGTCAGTACTTACACTAGCCATTTTTCTTTAGGTTTATATAGGTTATATTTTGTTCTTATTTCTCTTTTTATCTTTTTATGTATTCTTACTGATAATTTTCCTTTCTATCCTCTCCTCCAACCCTCTCTTTCCTGTATTTTCCTTTCAACCTGCAGAACTCCCTTTAGTATTTTTTGAAGGGCAGTATGCTTGTTGACAAACTCTCTTAATTTCTATTTATCCATGAATATTTTGTAATCTCCCACATTTTTGAATGCTAGATTTGCTGTATAACAAAGTTCTTGGCTGGAAGTTTTTTTTTTTTTTGTTGTTGTTGTTTTTCTTTTAGCACTTTAACTATGTCATACCACTGCCTTCTTGCCTCCAAGGTTTCGGATAAGAAATCAGTGCTTAAACTTATTGAGTTTGCCTTGTTTTTGATGCATCTCTTTTCTTTTGCTGATTTCATTAGTCTCTCTTTATCTTGGGCATTTGGTAATTTGGTAAGAGTATGTCTTGGGATAGGGCTGTTATGATTTATACTTTTTGGAGTATGCTGTGTTTCCTGGATATGAATCTCCATGTCCCTCAAAAGAGTTGAGAAATTTTCAGTCATTAATTCCTCCAACAGTCCTTCTGCTTCTTTTCCATTCTCTTCTCCTTCTGGGATGCCTAAAGTGTGTATATTTTGCATTTTTTGTTGTTCAATACTTTTTTATCTATCTCTTATACTTTCTGTGTGATTTTAGATGTATTATCTTCAACATTACTGAATCTTTCCTCTGCCTGTTCAAATCTGCTTTTATGGCCTTCCAGAGTATTTTTGATTTCTTGCAGTGTGCCATTCATGACCATCAGATCTGCTATCTTTTTATGTATGCTTACAATTTCTTCTGTATGTTCCTTCAGTGTCTTCTTAATAGGCTTTATCTTTTTCATTAAGTATATTCATGATATTTGTTTGGACATGCTTGATTAGTTTTCCCATGTTCTGCATCTCTTCCTGTTTTTGTTGTTGTTGTTGTTGCTGTCTGTTTTTGATAGGTTGTTCATTAGACTGGGCCATGTCTTCCTGTTACATAGTATGGCTTGTAATTTTCTGCTGGCATTAGGCATCTGTTTAACTTAATGGGCTTTGTCAGATGGTTAGCTTCTCCTTCTACTCAAAGTTTTATTTTGTTTTCTATTAATATTCCTCTTTGACACTTGGTCCCACTTAGTTTATATCTTTGCAGCTGTCCTTGATTCCTTGAAAAAAAATTAACACCATAGAAAAGGAAAGATAGAAAAAGAGAAAAACAACAACAACAATAATAAAAGTAGATAGAAAAGGAACCATATAATGTCCAGGAAATAATAAGTAATATGAGTGAAAATTCATATAAGAATAAAAAGTGTGGGATAAAAATGAAACAAGAAATAAAATGAAATGAGAAAAAACATAGAATAAAATAAAATTCCCTAAAGATGAGAAGAGAAAAGAAAAAAAATGAAGACTAAACAAGAGAATGTAGAATAAAAGAAAAGCAATGGAAGAGGGAAAAATGAAAAAAATATTCTCTTATTAATGTTGATTCAAATATCCTGAAAAAGCACTAGACAATTGAATCTAACAATATGATAAAAAGTTTTGCATCATGACCAAATGAAGTTTATCACAGGAATACAATGTTTGTTCAACATACTAATACCAACCAAAGTAATGTGCTACATGGAATGAAGTGGGGGGGGAGACCATATCAATACACAGAAAAAGGCTTTCCACAAAATCCAGCTCCTTTACTAGATAAAAACACTCAGAAAAGTAGGAATATAAGGCAACTTTCTCAACAGCATAAAGGACATTTATGAAAAACACATAGCTAATGTCACATTTAAGAGTGAAAGATTAATAATTTATTCCGTAAGATCAGGAATGAGACATGGATCCTGAATTCATCACTTCTATTAAATCAATATCATACTGGAAATTCTTGTTAGAACAAGCAGGCAAGAAAAAGAAATAAAAGTAAATCAAATTAGAAAGGAAGAAATAAAATTATCTCTACTTATCAATAGAGGATCTATCAAGGGATGTGTTGATTTTTTTCAAGTAATGACACCTCACCCCAAAAAAGCAGCTGGAATTGGATTCAGCTCCTCATTAGTTTTACAATAATGCACTGTGGTGTTCCAAGATCTACCTATTTTATGCAACAGCCAAAATAGGAGTAGAAAGTGCATGCATTATAAATCAACAGCCCTGATTTATAATGACTTTCAAGTCCTTGATGGTGAGTTTAATCTATACAATAGCTCCATGAATGTGGTATTGCATTTGATTTAAGATTTTGATTGGTATAGAGTTTGAGTGGCTTACACATTGCACTTCCTACCATAATAGCCCTCACTCTACAAACCTATAAGTCCCCCAATGTGAGGATTCTGTCCGTTGCTGAGTATGTCTATTCCATTTATACATTCCAGAACTGGGCAAATAACCAAGGAATAATTATTGGTACCCAGTGCATGCACAGTGAGACAGAAGGATAAAACTCTATTGATCAAGTGATCTACACAAGCCCTAACTTAACTGCTGGGCCTCAATGACATTTTGGGGCTCCTGGAATTAATGTCACTTCTGAGTCAGTGTCTAAAAATCCCTGAAAGTTCTGAACATTTCCTATCTTCCAATTCATTGTTATCCTGTTAAAAGGCTGTGGGTTTCTTTGGAAAAGGCTGGGAAGAAAATTAATAGTCACCTCCTATGTTAGTATTCACATAGGGAGGCACAGGTCATTAGGAACTGAGACTTCTTAGCAAAAGATAGCAATGAGTAGAGGCCGCCCACTAACTAAACAAGTGACCTTGGAAGTGGCCGGTCATCCAGCCATAGTTCTTGTTGCTGCAGCCCAGGATAGCATCTTGACTGCAATTCAATGCAAGATCTTCATCCAAAACTGCACAAGCAAGCAGGTCTCAGAATGCTGACCCTAAGAAACTGTATGAAATTTTAAAAAATACTGTTTTATACTGCTACATTTTGAGGTAATTTGTTAAAAAGCAATAAATAATTAATGCATAAAAGTGAATTTTTCTTTAAAGAACAATAAAATTTTAGGAATTATGTCTGTAAGATGGAAGAAATATATGTGTACTGAATAAATTTGAAAAAGAATCATTAAAAAATGACTAATATGGGAATTTGAAGGATGAACAGGCTATAGATGCAAAGGGCACAGGAAAACATATAACGTGAAGAAAAATAATAACAATGTTTTGTCAGTGTGAATAACTACTGTTGTCTACCTTGCTTTTAAAATGATCCTCTGACCATGATTGCCAATAAATTGGTGTTCCAGTTTATTCTCCAGTCTGTTTCCAAAGACCCTATCCTCTTAGAAATTGACATTGTGGTCCACCACATATATTTAGATGATTAAATTAAATTTGAATCAGAAAAGACAAGAATCCCCATTTAGTCATTTGTCCAAGCCACTTTAAACACACATGATAGTCATTCTACCAGTGGAACTAATGTGTTTTTATTCTATCCAATGCTTATGTCTGTGTAAATCCACTAATTTGCAAATTCTGCTGAAAATCGTGTGATAACATATTTTGGTCATATGTGAACATGGTTTCTTATATGAAAACCATGGAACCATGTTTTTGAATTTTGTAACTTTTTATGGTAGTGTCATACATACAGTATGTCATACATATGTATGTTAAGTATGTATGTATGTCATACATACTTAACATGAATATCATATTCAAGTGCACTATTAAGTGGAATTAATTAATTCAGTGTATATTGCTACCATTACTAACATCCATTATCCCCAATTCTTCATGTTAAACAAAAACTCTTCAACCATTATGAAATAACTCCCCACATCCACCTCCCAGGCACTGTCAGCTTATCATCTACTTTTTGTTCCTATGAACTTGCTTATTCTAGGTATTTCATATAAGTGATATTATACAATGTTTGTCCTTTTGTGTCTGGCTTATTTTACTTAACAATATATTTTCAAATTCATCCATATTGTAGCATGTTCCAGAACTTCATTCATTTCTGTGGCTGTATAATATTCTGCTGTATGTCTATAGAGCATTTTTAAAATTTTATGAGCCCTCTCCATGTCAGAGAGGTGTCCACATTCCTGAACTAGTGTTGTCTCACTCCAACATTTCACTTACTCTACTAATTGCTATATATTAATACCTAATGTCCACTATTTTATTCAGCTATGTGTCTTAATGTTTGATCAGGACTGTTTATGTTATTGTTTTTGAAAACAGAAATAAATGCCATCATTTGAAGTGCAGTCAAGGTACAGAATTTACTTTCATAGAATAAAGTCTTTGATGGGAATATAATTTAAAACTCATGTAAAACACTAAGCTTTCTTTACTACACTTGAGACAAATATAGAAAAAATGAAATTTACAAATCCCATACACCTACTCATTGGGATTAGTTAACTTTTACTCATTTGATCAGTATGTAATTGTGCTTGCTCTCCCCCTCCCTATTCATCCCTGCCACACTCAGCACATTTGCATGAAGCTAACAAGTTTCTCTAGGGATTACCTTTGTCATTTTTAATAGTCTAGAAATGTAGAAACTGCATTAACAGATCTGAACTCTGTACAGCCCACATTATAAATTTTCATCATCTTTTCTAAGTCTTTGCCTCTGTACAAGAGGAGGAAACAGTCAACACATGTGGTTCAAATATGAGATAGCAAGAGTTGGAGCCCAGACATCACCAACTCTAGTGAGAGCCATGACAAATTCCTTGCTTTTTCATTGCAGTGAAATCACAACATGAAGAAAAATCTGAATAATATAATACAGGGACATATGATTAATGAAGAAATAGATCTTGTCTTTTTGTATTCCTACATTTTGAAGACTCAATAGTCTCATCTTCAGGAAATGACTTTCAGTGGCAGTAAGGAATGATTACAACCTTAAAATGGTAATTTCCTTCCCAAATGTTGAAATAGTACCTTTGAATTTTGATCCTTTAATAAGAGTTACATCACATATCATTTTATTTGCTTTTCAGAAAGGGACTCTTAGAGGTCTTGCTAGCTCACCAGATATGTTATATTAACATTTATAGAAAGGCTACTGACTGTTTTGTCACATAAGTGACTGTGAGTGCTAAAGAATATTGTCACAAAAAAGGAGATGATGATATAGTTATTTTGGTCTGGTCCTCATTATTAAACAGAATATTAAGCTAAGCTAAGTAGTTAGAGTTTCTGAGAGTCAGGAAATCCCAAGAGTTTGAATTACAGACTTATTATTAACTGGCTGTGCCTCATTGGCAAGGTATTATACTATCTGTAGCATAGATTTTCATTATAAAATAGGGGTAAAATAGAAACAATCTCATAGGTTATTTGGTAAATTAAATGAATTCCATATAAGGCATGTTTAACAGTGTCAGGCATATAGCAAACATTATACCTTTAGTGCCCTTATTTTTTCAGATTTAAATGATTTCTGAAGAATTAATTTAACTATTATTATTTATCAGGATTCAACTTTTCCATACTTTAAAGTCACAAGTTGGCAAGAGACCAAAGGGACAACATTAAAACACAGTGGATATGTGAGTACATGCTAGTGGAACAGCATAGTCTAAACTTATACATCTCCAAGGGTAGAATGCAGTAGGTTTGTTAAAGAGTGAAAATATCCATTATTTAGAAACTATTTGGAAGAGACTGAATAACCTATTATTGACGTAGTATGTTTGTATTCTTGTTTAAGATATGATTCTATAAAATGTAAAGTGGTGAATATTAAAATGAGTGGAAAAACTGAATTTTTTTCTGATACTAAGAAAACATAATGTTTGTATCTTGGTGGTAGAGATTAGATCAGAAATTATGCTATATTAAAACATTCCTTCATTCACTTATAAATTCCCACGAAATGCATGTATCATTATAGATGAGCAAATGTATGCCTCACAAGGATTCTCTTATCTTTGCAGTGGAAGCATGTAACAGTGACAAGCATTGAAGGGATGCTAATAAGAGTATCTAAATTCCAATTCCATCTGTGACAATTAGTAATCTGAGTA
>JAKSZT010039535.1:0-16096 GCA_026826555.1 Tolypeutes matacus
CAACATTCTCTTCAGAGCCCCTGTTATATCCTTATTCCTAAGACTGTAGACTAAAGGGTTTAGTACAGGCATATGGTATAAAAGAAAGATACCACCGTGTTTTTCTGTGGTGTGTAGTAGGAGCTGGGGAGCATGTAGGTGTAGACGGCAGCTCCATAAAACAGGATGACCACAGTCATATGGGAGGAACTAGTGGCAAAAGCCTTCTTCCGTCCTTCTGCTGAGTTCTTCCTATGGATTGTGAGCAGGATGAAAAAGTAGGAGCTTGAAATGACTGTCACAGGGATAAAGAGCATGAGGACACAGCACAGGTACATAAGGGTATCCACAAGTAAGGTGTCAGAGCAAGAGAGCTTCGTTATGTCAGGGACCTCACAGAAGAAGTGGTAGATCTCCCAGGATCTGAAGAAGGTGAAGGACATGATGATGGGAGTGAGCACAAAGCCATTTAATGAGCTCAAGAACCAACATGCCAGGAGGACACAACCCCTGTGGTTCATGAGGACAGGGTAATGCAAAGGATGGCAGATGACCACATACCAGTCATAGGCCATGGAGCAAGAAGGAAAAATTCTGAGCCTCCAAGTGTCGCATAGAGGAACATTTGGATCCCACATTCAGGGACTGAGATCTTACTGTCACCCATGACCTGGCCCATGAGCATCTTGGGCACAGTGACGGAAATGTACATCAAGTCCATGAGAGACAACTAGCTAATGAAAAAGTACATGGGTGGGTGGAGGTGGACATCAGAGTGTATGAGAAGGATCTGGATGGCATTTCCAGACATGGCCATCAAGAAAATCACAAAAATGACACATAAAGGATACCTGGGTGTTTAGATTGATGAAGAGTCCCAGCAAGTTGAAAGTTGAGCTTCCAGTATGGTTGGCCAGCCATGTTGTGTTGTCTATGAAGTTTCACCTAAGAGCACAAAAGACAACATTGGGGTCACATGAATCATTTTCATGGGGATGTGCATGACTGGCATGCATGCCCTGTGAGCGTTTGTGTGTTTGTGTGCATGTTTGGGTGTCTATCCATTTGTGCTAGTATAAGCAAGATTTCCACAGGCATATTTATTATAAGATTATACATTACCTATATAATTCAACAAATTAGTTTAAAAATGATTGAATTCACAACTGTGAGTTTTAATGATTGGTAAGGTATACTGATATTGCAAAAGTTCAGGAGCATGTATTTCCTCATGTTATTATATTCATCAGTATGTACTTGATGATAGTATCATATTTCAGCAGCACTGGAAATTCATAGAATTCTGGATCTATGCAAACAAAAGGAAAGAATGATTGAAAAATAAGATGTCATACTCCTAATTTTAAAGTGTTTTCAATGGGAGTCTGAATTGAATTTACCTCTCTGGTTTGAGGAGGCTTTTGGGACCTTTAAAACACTCAGAAGTATATCCCATATAGAAAGCATTCAGGAAATAACTGAAAACTTATTTGGAGCAAAGCCTTACTAAACATTTGACGCCTCTTCTGATATATCTACCAGGACTATTAGGCTTAACCTTAATGTGTGGTGAAGATTAAAGAGGTAAAACAGGGAAAATATTCAGAACATTAGTAATCACAAATATGCAGTCACATACACTCTTAGTGTAGTGAGTTAATATCCAATCAAATTACGGTATAGATCTTATATAAGAGTGGGTTCTCACTCTTATTCTCTTATGATAGTTCTCCAATTTCAATATATTATTCATAGATTTAAGAATTTGGAATTGGTCATTTTTATAGTTCCATAAAATGTATTCATTTTCTTTAAATTTATAATCCCTTGTTAGGCTTAATGGAGAGTCCTTCACATTTCTGTCTAGGACATGCTTCTCTAAGTTGAATTTCATCTCCACACTTTTCCACCTTTTCTCCATACCTCAGTGATTAGGGAACTAATATTTAGGGAGTCATTGAGTTTATCAACAGGGTTTTAGTTGTTTTGCAAACACTGTTTGCTTTATTAAGCACCACAAACAATTTTTCATGGAAACTGGGATGCAGAGAGGGAAGAAGAACAACACGGAGATATCTCTGGTTCCATTTCAGTGCTTTCCTGATCTCTGTTACTGCTTACAGTCTGTCACTATGTCAGACCCTAAAGACAATTTAAAGATAAATGTAACCTTGATTACATTTAAAGACACAGTGGTACTGTTCCAAGAAAAAATATAAATGTGCTTAAAGTAGAATTGAAATAGACTACAAAATACATATGAAAAAGAAATAGATCAAATAGAATTTATGAATAGAATCATAAATATAATCTTCCATGTTTTGTAAGGAGATTCATTCTGTGCAATTTATTGATTTCCCAAATATTAATTGTTGATTATAAAAGTCCTTAATAACAGAAAGGCAATAGCAGCTCCTCTTTGGGGGAAGTGGTGATTATGCAGGGATATTTGAGGATGAATTTGGAACAGTTCCTAATACATTTTTTACAGTACTTGTAATAATTTTAAAGACTAATTATGATATTCAGCTCATTAACAGCCCTATGTTCTGGTGTGCTAATGCAGTAGACAATACTTAAAATGAACTTAATGTCATGAAACATATATCCACATTATCTCTGATATGATACATAAACTGAATAAAATCTTTCTAACAAATATCACCCTGATTTGTAGATGGAAACAGGACTTGGAGCACAATTTCAACAGTATGATAAACTGCAAAACACACCTGCTGCTCTAGTCTATATCTGTGATTGAAAGCAGGATAGCTGCAGTGACTGGTTTTAATTGAGACCTCAGAGCTCTTCTGCAAAATGTAGGAAGAAATGGGATGTAGGGAAGAACACCAGGAGGCAGGTGGGTTGGTGCTGGGATATCTCTGCATCATTTGTTTTGAGGCTACTGTCATCAAGCCTATTTAATAGTCAACCCTGGACACCAGACAGATGACAGAATACCATGTCTGGACCACAGCCAGTAACTGGCCTACCTTATCACTATTCTTCATAATTCAATTGCTTGTGTTTACTGTCAACAGCTTAGTGGGTACTTAACTAGAGATCATCAATAGTGCTGTAATAGTATAATAATTACAAGTCCAAAGCTTTAATTGGAGCTTGTTACATGTCAAAATTTTCCCATTACTTTTACTACAATTACACTACCTAAAAAGTCTTACTTTAGTTCTCCTTTTGCAGATTAGAAAATCCAGGTTCTCAGTTGCTCAAACTGATGTCCCCCAAGTAGCTTATGGAGGATTAAAATTTCATCCAGGTGTAGGGTCCAGAACCTGTATCACTGACTTGGCTATTTCAGGAACAGGTTCTTACCTCTGTAGTCTGCAATTTAGGTCTTAAGGATCCCAATGTCAATTCATTCAGGTAAACATCAATATTATCCAGACTTTTGTTTCCTGTGTTTTTTTTAAACCATCAGAGATAACTCTACTTGAAATAGCATAAGTATTTCTGGCTCTGGAAAATTTTAGTCTTGGGAAAATAATCACATCATTCAAAAATATAAGATTATATATTCATTTGTCCATAAATAATTGGAAATTGAAAACCCATTTCCTTATATGTTACAGTGAATAATTGTTATATAAAGAGTTTCAAAGAAGAAAATACATTCAACTTAAAAATAGATCACAAGTAAAAATGCATGATTGTCAATAACCTATATGAAGCTATGAGCCTCATCTGCATAAACAAATGGAGTGTGATTGCAGTTAAGTGGTTTTGTCCTTAAAAATAAATAAAAGTGAAAATTGGAGGAGATATTGTCAATAACCCACATGAGGCTGTGAGCCTCATCCAGATGCTCAAATGGAGTGTGGCTGCAGTTAAGTATAGAAGAAAAAGGAAGAAAGTGACATCATATGTCCTTTCTGCTCAATAGGAGAGTAGAGAAAAGTTTTATTTGATACATTCCCTCTGGACCTTTGAAGTAGAAAGCAATTGAGATGGATAAATAGTTAACAGATATATCCATTGCACTTTTCTGGTTATCATTTCAAGCCTTTCTTTTTTTTAATTTTTAAAAGATATTTAGATTACATAAATGTTACATAAAAAAATTAGGGGATTCCCATATGCCCTGCTCCTCACACCACCCATATTTTCCACATTAACAACACCCTTCATTAGTGTGGTACATTCATTGCAATTGATGAACACATTTTTGAGCATGCCACTAAGCATGGATTATAATTTGCATTGTACTTTACACTCTCTGTAGGTTTATGGCAAGATATATATAACGGCTGGTACCTGTCATTGTGATGTCATTCAGGACAATTACCAAGTCCCAAAAATGCCCCTGTATTACACCTGTTTTCCCTCTCCCTGACCTCAGAACCTCCATTGGCCACTACCTCCACATCAATGATATATGTTTTTCCACTGCTAGAATCACAGTAAGTCTATACCAGTAAATCCACACTAATCCATAGTTCATTCCCCAATCTTGAGGATTCTGGGATGGTGGTGCCCACTCCAACCCTAATTGAGAGGGGGCTTCAGTGGACATTCATATGGCCAATGGATGGGAATCTCTTGCTTGCAGTTGTAGATGTAGATGCTCTTGGTTCCTTGGTATGGTTATTGTCCATCATCATCTCCTTGTTAGTTGTCCTGGGTGAGTCAAAAGAACTGGAGAGTAGATGCTGCAAATCTGTTGAGGCTCAGAGCCCAGCAGGCACATGGACAGCCCAAAGATTCAAGTCTCTTGGACATACACCTACCAATTCCAGCAACATAGTTCTATTGAAATATAGGTTCAAATAGAAGGGACAGAAGAGCCAGAACTGAGTCCAAAACACAACTGAGTCCAATTTTGTCACACTGGGGAGTACAAATCCCAAAGTAGGACCCACTGGCAAGGCACCATACTCATGAGCTCTCTGCCCTGACCACAGTGCCTGGGTGTCTCCAGCGCCCTCAGGAGCCCAGATATTTGGGGTAGTATCTAGTTTGGCAGTCAATGAGATCCTGCTGAGATGTGCATAGCGTAACTTCTGGAATGACCTCCTGACACACTTTGAAGTCTTTTAGCCATATAAACTCATTTTTCTTTACCTATTCCTCCTTTTGGTCGAGGTCTTTTTCCAACTGCATTGCTACTTGGTGCTTGGTAGTAATCCCTCAGTGCCAGGGAGGCTTATCACTGGGAGTCATGTCCCACACTTGGGGGAAGTTATTGCATTTACATGCTGAGTTCAACTTAGAGAGAGACCTTATTTTACAACAAGGAGGCTCTCAGTAAATTCAAACCTTTCTTTACCTCCTTTTATTGTTAAAATCAATGCCATTGGAATCTTAACCAATATTGAAAATCTCAAATCTCAACATCGACAGTAATATCTTGTCTACAAATATTTTCATTCATATGCAGTATTTTTCACTTTATCAATATTTTCATATACAGGTATGTACATTTGTATTCATATAAACATACACATTTATGTGTGTGTCCTCACTTAATCTTCTCAAAATTTTTGCAAGATACTGTTTTCTTATCATCCTTCACAGCTAAGAAACTGAACTTCTGAGTTCAATTAGCATGTTGAACTCACCACACCTTATCACGACTCTGACCAAGACAAGAATTTAGTTATCTACTTCACATCTTCTTCTCTGTCACTTTTCATTATGTTATTGAACATCATCTTTCTTCTATCACTCACAATCTATATTGTTTTGTTTTTCATTTAATTCCCATTGTGCTTTAATTCCATGTTAATATATTAATTTTAGAAAAGTTTAAAAATCAAAATTTGAATTCAAAAAGTATTAAACCAACAATAATATAATCATCCAGACAAGAACACTCTTTGATATCTTGTCTAAAAATAATCATTTAGTGCCTACAACATACCACTGCAAGTTCTTGGGATAAAAGTGGGAACAGGATAGAAGCAGCTTCTCACCCTCATGGAAATTGCAGTGAAAATCTACCCTAATTTTTATCTATTAGTATATTTTGGATCCATTTATTCATTTTCCCAACTGAGTTAAATGTATCTGAAATCATGGTTTTTCATGATAGTTTTTGTACAATGTTGTTTTTACTGGGTCAGGATTACCCTTGTCTGCTGCAGCCTCAGCTGAAGCACAAAAGTTTCAACCTGCAGTCAGTTATTTTCTCAGTTCTTTGCCAACTAGTTTCTTATAAAGCTCTGAGAGTGGGAGCCACTGGGAAGATACTGGAGGGCAGGTGGAAGAAAAAAAATTGTTCTGCTTTTCCTGCTTCTGGTGATGGGCTTTGGCAAATGCCATTGCAGCTCTGTTCAAAGGGGAACATGTATGACATATAGGGCCTAGCAATCCAAAGGCAGATTGAGCTGCAGTGATGCAAAAAGGGGTATCTTGGAGACTGCCTTCAGCATGGGTGGGTTCCAGTAATGCCTAGGAAGTGTAGTGTCCACATCAGCTCAGCAGTGAGAGACATGTGGGGATCCCAAAGTGACCACTCTTTGAATAACAACATTCCTTTCCCTTGCTTCTCTAGCTTTCTCTTTCAGATATTTTAAAAACCTCTGTTGAGGTTTTAAACACTCTTCTACATTAAATTCCCTGTGTTTGAAATGATTAAAGTAAACAGACCACTGAGTTTAATATTATATCAAATTAAATACAGTCCTCTCCATTATATGATATTTACATTTTGATTAAATCTCAAAATTAGAAATTATGCTTAAATAAAAATATTTATATAAAAATCACTTTCTGGATGCATTTTTCCCAAAGATAACTTATGGCAAGGATAAAAATCTTTTCAAGTATCTTAGTATGCAACAATGAATTGTATTTCCAAAAGCCTCCATAAAATGTGCTACAATGTCAAACTTCATCTGAAATAGCATTGAACTTGTTCTTCCATCTGAAAATTTTTTATGTACATCATTATTTATGTTGTCTTTCTGGATAACCAGTATATTTATATGACTTTTCATGTGTGTATATATATATATATAACTGATTTTATGAAATGTTTTTATCTTTTACACATTTTTCTTTTGGGAACTTTTACTTTTTTATAGATTTTTTAAAATTACATGTTAAGAATGGTAACAAATGTAAAGAAATATTTCTAGTTATTTTTAAGTTTTGATATTTTATGCCCCTCTAATTTGAAAAATATTTTGTTTAAAATATTAATTTTTATTATTTATTCCATTGCTTGTGTACTTAGAATGTACTCACACAATTTTAGGATCATTAAAACTATTCACTTTAACATTTTACAGTGAGTGAGTATGAAGTTTATTTTGTACATTAACTTTGGTACAGTAGATATTTATTTGGTGATGGAGTATACCATATATTTGTAACATGACTGCTTTGAAAAAGATATGTTATGGCCCGTATCTGTCATTGAAATATCATTCAGGAAAATTCCCAATTCACCAAAATACCCCCGTATTTCACCTGTATTTTCCTCTCCCTGCCCTCAAAACCTCTATTGGCCACTGCCTCCACATAAATGATATAGTTTCTTCCATTGCTGGAATCACAATAAGTCTATAGGAGAATACCAGTAAGTCTACTAAAATCCATAGTTCGTTCCTCAATCCTGAGGATTCTGGGATGGTGTTGCCCACTCCACCTCTAATTGAGAGAAGGCTTTGATCCCATGGGGCAGATGGATGGGACTCTCTTGCTTGCAGTTGTAGACTCTCTCAGTTTCTTGGGCTGGTCATTGTCCATCATCATCTCTTTGTTAGTTATCCTGGGTGAGTCCAATGAACTGGAAAGTAGTTATTGCAACTCCGTTGAATTTCAGGGCCCAGCTGGCACATGGACAGCCCAGAAATTCAAGTCTCTTGGATGTACACATACCAATTCCAGCACCAACTATAGGTTCAAATAGAAGGGACAGAAGTGGCGTGTGTAGAGAAGTCACAACTGAGGCCAACTATGTCACACTTAGGAGCACAAACTACAAAGTAAGGCCCACTGGCAAGGCACCAAACTCTGGAGCTATCTGCCATGGCCATAGGTCCTGGGTGTCTCCAGAGCCCTCAGGATCCCCACTATTTGGGGTAGGATCTACCATAGGCCTTCTATGAGATCTTGCTGAGACATGCATAAGTGTTACCTCTCTGATGACTTCCTGACTCACTGTGATGTCTTTTAGTCATAAACAATAATTTGTCTTTATCTTTTCCTCCTTTAATTCAAGGTCTTTTTCCAGTTGTATTACCAGCCAGTGCTTGGTAATAATCCTTTGGTGCCAGGGAGGCTCATCAATGACAGATAAGGGCTATTACGTATCTTGCCATAACCTACAAAATTGTGCAGGAAAGAGTGTAAACTACAATGTAAACCATAATCCATGCTTACTGGCAATGCTCTAAAATGTTTTCATCAATTGTAATGAATGTACCACACTAATGTAAGATGTTGTTAATGTGGGAATGTGTGGGAGCTGTAGGAAGCAGGGCATATGGGAATCCTCTATCTTTTTATGTAACATTTATGTAATCTAAATAACTTTTAAAATATATATATATAAAAAGAGATTAACTTCAAATGTTGAATGATCCCTTCTTTCATACATTTATTCACTCAAAAATTTATTCATTTCCAATTATGTGCTAGCCAGTATTTTGAAATCATAATCATGAAACAAAGAATTTATCATCATAGAGATTATATTCTAGTGTCAAATAAAGACAATAACGAAAAAATTATGTATTATAATATTGAGTGTTAATAAGTACAATTAATAAAAAATATAGGCAGGGTGAGGTAATGGAGAACGATTTTAGAAATTATTTTTGGCAGGGTGATTAATGGTAACACTCAATAATACAATGAGGTTTTTTTTTTGATGTGGTAACATTTGGACAAACACTTGAGTGCAACAAGGGAGAACATCTGGGCACTGATGCTTTAGCAGAGTGGATAGGTAAAGGCCTTGACACCAAATGTAATTTACCAGGTGTGAAGCAGCAGGAAGATGATAACCCTGTTGAGTGGGTGTTGGGTTGGGAGGTCTTGGTGAGAAAAGTGGAGAGATGGCATGAGGTTAGAACTGGAGAGAAGATGTTGATTCTACAGGATCTTGGGCGGACATGTAAGGACCAGGCATCAGTCTGCCAAAGAGGTGCTAATGCAAACTACTAGAAATCTGTTGAATTTATAAAGTGTATTTATTTGAGATAAAAGCTTATAGTCCCATGGCTGTGGAAAGCCCAACTCAAGTGACCATAAGAGGTAATTTCCCACCAAAGTCAGCTGCCACGTGTTGAAGCAATATGGCAGGTAATCTCTGCTTGATTTAGCCTCTTCCTCTGAGGCTTCATGGGTCGAACTTTTTCCCAGTCTCAGCTGTAGGCTGGCATAGGTCTTTTCTATGAGGGCTTCCTCTCTCTCCTGACATAGGGCTCATTTATTTCTGTGCCTTCTATATCAGTCTCAGCTGTTCTCTTCCCAAGGTCAGCAGCAAATTATCAGGCAAAAGGCTCATCTCTCCTCAAGGTGCCAGGATAAAAAATGACAGAGCTCTCTCCCTACTGTGTGTCTATTTCAAGTGAATTTCCATTTTATATCAGATGAACCAAGGGGGTGGTGACTCAACCTGAATCACAGCCTACTGACATAGTAGAATCAAAGAAAGCCCTGAAAGCAATTATAAGAGGTAATCTCCTTGATGTGGGCCATTTTAAATCACCACACACCACTCAGAACTGAGTGGGAGAGAGTGTGGTCTACAGTGTGAACTGTGGTCTATGGTTGATGGCAAGGCTCCAGGATGTGTAAGTTCATTGAGGTTGGTGGGCCACACTGTGGGAGATGTTTGTGTGGGATGTGGTGGGAGGTGTGGGAGGTGGGCAATATGGGAATCCCAGTGGGTTCTGTGTAATATATTAGGTAATCTAAGCACCTCTTAAAATATATGTATATATATATATATATAAATAACATTTTTGTAAGCAAATACACATATATGCATATATATTTATATATCATTTTACAAATGTTTGTATGTATTGTGAGAATTTTGATTTTTACCCATAATAAAAAAATAAAAAAAAAAAAATAAATAAATAAATAAATAAAAATAAAAAAATAAAAAATAAAAAATAAAAAATAATAAAAAAAAAAGAGGTAATCTCCCACACTCTATCCCTTTACCATAGATTATGTCCATATGGGTGATGGCTCAAAGCCTGCTCTTCTCTTACTCTCCTTTGTTAACCTATCTTTCAGACAATGGTTCTCAGAGACTGCTCACTTTCCTCAGTTCAGATCAGTGAGGTCATACACTGTTCATCCTTCATTGCCTGGCTTGCTTCACTCAACATAAGGTCTTCAAGATTCAAAGGCCAAAATGGCAAGTCATGAAATCCTAAATATTTTTTTTTTTGGATTGACTATTTTTATTCAGTTTTTTTCCTTCTATTTATGTGGATGAGATGCACTATTTAATAATGTATAAAGTTTACCAGGGAAATTATAACACTTTTGCTTGGCTTCCCAAATACACACTTATTACTTGTTATTGACTTGTGAAATAATGTATTTTTTATTTATTGTGGGTAAAAATTAAAATTTTCAAAATACATACCAACATTTGCAAAATGATCTATAATTATATGCGCATATATGTGTATTTCCTATAAAAATGTTATTTATATATATATATAAATATATTTTAATAGGTGCTTGGCTTCCCAAATCCACACTTATTATTTGTTATTGACTTGTGAAATAATGTATTTTAAAACATTTTATATCCAGTTTTAGTCAGCCAAAGGGGTGCTGATGCAAAATACCAGAAATCTCTTGGTCTTCATAAAGGGTATTTACATGGGGTAGAAGCTTCCAGTAACCTGGCCATAAAGCATAACTTTCTTCCTTAACCAGTCTGTTACCCTGTCTTGGAGCAAGACAGCTGCTGACATTTGCCAGGTTTCAGGTTTATTGTGTTCCTCTCTTCCCAGGGCTAGGTTACTCCCTGGGATCAGCTCCTCTGTTCCTTCCTCAAGGTCGGCTATAGTCTATGAGGCTCTCTAAGCTTTGCCTCTCTCCACAAGGCCAGCTGTCAACTGTCAGGTGAATGGCATGTCTCTTTACCCTGGGGCCTCCTGTCCTTGCTCATCAGAACTCCAACATCAAAAACTACTCCAATTCTGTCCATTCCCATGTCTTTTTATGTTTGAGATCCCACCCACTAATAGGTGGGACTCAAGTGCCCTATGGACTGTGTCCCAGTCAATGCCCTTATCATAACTTAATCATGCCCAGATTAACAGACCAGTTTACAAGCATCATCCCATAAACATTATTGGAATTCATAACAATATCAAACTTCTACATATCCAGTTACCCATCTTATGCTCTATATTATTTTAGGGTGTATTTGAACACTTTATTGATGT
Organism: Tolypeutes matacus; assembly: GCA_026826555.1. NCBI lineage: Eukaryota > Metazoa > Chordata > Mammalia > Cingulata > Chlamyphoridae > Tolypeutes > Tolypeutes matacus. The sequence goes on from JAKSZT010039535.1 coordinate 11,370, forward strand.
CCGAGGGCATGGATATCATTATTACTTTATCCATTAAATAATCATTTAGGTATATGAATTTAATTAACAGATATTGTTCTTCAATCCATCCTGAATCTTGACTCTTCTGAGAATATTTTTTTCTGCCTGAAGAATATTCTTTTACATTTCTTTTAAAGTGAGTTGCTTCTAGCCTACTTTATTAGTTTTTAATCATCTGTAAATGTATTTATTTCACTTCTTCCTGAAACATTGAGATGAATTAAACCTCAGGCCATCTATGATCTCCACTGATTTTGAGAGCACCCTTAGGGTTGAACTTCTCCATTCTGTTGTAAATGTAGTCAGTTCTTTAGGGAAGAAATTAGGGGCCTTCAGTTTTACATACTGCTTCCTGCACCCCCCCCACTGGAAAATGTCTGTGCTGTGGCTCTGGGAATGGGAATGATTGCACACCTCTGAGTTACACACCTGGTTTTGGAGCTAAGATTTGGTGGAGAAAGCACAGTATATTTCGTTCTTCTTGGGACCTTTCTAGGGACCAGTGCAATGGTGGTCAGCACCCCATTTTGCTCAATGATTGCCACACCAAAAGTACAGCCACAGCTCAGCAGTTCTCATTTCTCCCAGAATTTGGAGACCCGTCCTGATCCCTGTACCCTAGGTTAATGTCATCGGTTGAGTCTTGTGTGGACCCCAGAGAAGTGTGTTCTTACTAACCTATTGCTGTGTGTGTAAGCCTTTTGTATGTAGGACACTTTGGTTAGACTCAGATAAGGGAAATTTCAATTAGGGCACATTTTGTTAGAATGCTTTAGTTTAGTTAAGGGCTTCTGATGAGTTTTCAGGCACCAGGCTGGACCCCAATCATTGTGCTGAAGTCCTACATACATGGAACACACAGAGAAGTGTGCTGCCATAATTACCCTGCCATGTTGGAGGGATATCCAAGATCTCCTAGAGCTGTGGAGAGACACAGAAACCCTGAGATGCTGAGAGAGAGGCCAGAGGTTGTAACCATGGAGCAGATTTAAGCTGAAGACATCCTAGCCAGAGGAGAAGGGTGAAGTGTTAGCAATTGTGTCTGATGGCCCACTGCTGAGCTCTGGGAGAAAGTGAGTTTGGGGGAGAAGGCAGAGAGAGACAGGCAGGCACAACATTTTACCTTGGCAGTATTCCTGCAGCAGCTGACCCTTGCTAAGACAGGATTTTAGACCATGACTTGAGTTGGACATTTTCACAGCCTCAGACCTGTAACCTTTAAACTTAATAAATTCCAATCAAAGCCAACCTATTTCTTGTATTTTGCATTGGCAACACTGGGGAAACTGAAACAGCCGAGGACTCAGATTTAGAGAGATGCCCTGTCCCCAATCAGCAGTGTGATGCTGAGTTCAGTGATTTTACCTGTAAACTGTGGGTATTCCAGACTAGGCAGGAATGAGTATGGGTAAGATGGAGTGGGAAGTGCTCTTGGCCAGGAAGGCCTGCAAGACCTGGAGTCAGGCAGCGGTTTCACAGGGTTTGGGGACAAGTATAAAGACACAGATGCCCAAATATAATGTACCTTCCTCAGGCAGGGGTTGGCCAGGTGGGCAGGGACAGATAAAAGCATGGGTCCCGGGGCCTGGTGTAACAGAGAAATCAGGGCACACAGAGGAGTCTCCCTGTTCCTGCTCCTTTTGCCCTTCCCTCCTTCCCTTGGCCTCCAAACTGGACCCTCTGAGGAGGCTGCTCTTACTGCGAGTTCTGAGCAGGGCTTTCGCCCAGTCCTCCTTTGTGCATCCACAACCTATGATGATGGTTTTCACTGGGCTCTAAGAGTTTGGTTCCCAAACAAAACAGTCCTTCTATGGCTTGGAGAATTGAAGTGAACACTTGTTGTATTCCTGCTTCTTCAGCTGTTCATCAGCTTCTTCCCATCCAATACCTCCTTTTCTTCTGGGAGTGAAGAGGTTTGCATCATTTTGAACTCTGTTCAAAATATGAAGAAAATTTTATATTTAATTAGTCTGAGAAATATCTGACATCTGCACTCTCTGAGGTTTTCTGCAAACATGGCACTATCTCACAACCTTACTTCTATTCTTGCCTGCCCTAGGTCCCAGGAATTCCTGGGATTCCCTTAGTATTTATTAAAGTCATTGGCCAAATCTTCCTTATTCTTTTGATGTTATTGCTTTACCCAATGCTGTAACATGAATTTTTACATTTCCTTCCTGGCACCAACAGTTTTCATCATGGTATAGCCCATTTAATCTGCCCCAAGATTGGAGAAGGTGAATGTGCAACTGGAAGCAGGAGTCCTAAGACTGGGCCTGAGAACCAGGAGGGGTACTGTAAGAGCAGCTTCCTCAGAGGGTTAACCCTGGAGGCCAAGGGAAGGAGGTAAGGGCAAAAGGAGCAGGAAGAGAAAGTTAACTGTTTGTGCCCTGACTCCTGTGCTGCACCTGATCCCAGGTCCCATGCTTTTACCTGCCCCAGTCCACCTGACCAATCACTATCTGACACAGGTATATTGTACTCAGGCATAGGTGACTTTAGACCAGTACCCAAACCATGTGACTCCCCTGCCTGATTACTGTCTTGTATGCCTGCTGATTAAGACCACTTCATCCTCTGTCGTACCGGTACTCATTGCTGCGTAGTCTGGAGACACCCACAGTTTACAAGTGACTTCACTGGGAAGCAGCATCACAATGCCATTTAAGAACAGGTCAGCTCTCCAACACTGTGTCACTAACTGTGTGAGTTTGCCAAGTGCTGCCAATGCAAAATAATAGAAATAAGTTGGCCTTTACTGGAATTTATTATGGTTAAAGCTTACAGTTCTGAGGTTGTCAAAATGTCCAAATCAAGGCATCATCAAAAATGCTGTCTTAGCAAGGGTCAGCTTCTCCTGGACACCTGCCAAGGCAAAATGTTGGGCCTGCCTGACTCCCTCAGTCTTCCCTTCCAAACTTAATTTCTCTCTGAGCTCAGCAGTGGGCCATCAGACACAATTGCTCACACCTCTCCCTTCTCCTCTGGTCTGGATATCTTCAGGTTCAAGCTGCTCCATGAGAATAGCCTGTGGCCTCTCCCTCAGCCACTCAGGTTTCTGTGTCTATCCACAACTGTAGGAGATCCTGGAGCCCCCTAGCACGTGGAAGGTAAACACGGCAGCAATCTTTCTCTTTCTGTTTCTATTATGTAAGTCTTCAAAACAATGATTGTGGTCCATCCTGGTTCCTGAAATCTAATCAGAGGCCCTTAATGAAACTAAAGCAATCTGACAAAAAATGACCTAATCAATAGGTCCCTTATCTGAATCTAACCAAAATGTCCTACATACAAAAGGCTTACACTCATAGAAATGGGTCAGTAAGAACATACTTTTGAACACTCAATGAAGGCATTAACTCAAATGAGGGCATTAACCCAGGGTACAGGGATCAGGAGTGGTCTCCCAAGTCCAGGAAAAATGGGAAGTCATGAAGCAGTGGCTGTACTTGGGGCATGGCCATCATTAAGCAAAATGGGGTGCTGACCACCAATACACTGGACCCTAGAATGTTCCCAAGATGCATTCAATATAATGTGTTTTTTCCACCAAATCTTAGCTCTGAAATCAGGTGTGTAATTTGAGAAGTGTGCCATTATTCCCATTCCCAGATCCAGAGCACACAGATTTTGCCTGTGTTCGTGGGGCAAGAAGAGGCTGTAAAACTGAAACTCCCTAATTTCTTCTCCAAAGAACTGATTACATTACAACAGAATGGGGAATTTCAACCCTAAGGGTGCTCTCAAAAGAAGTCGAGATGGTAGAGGACCTGAGATTTAATTCATCAAAATCCTTCAGGAAGAAATGAAATACATACTGTTATAGATGTGTAAAATCAAATAATGTTGTGACTTCCAGCAAGATGGCAGACTAGTAAAATATGGGAATCTCTACTCCAGAAACATAGCTAGAGAACAGGGTGACACCACTCCAAAATAGATCTTCTAAGGTTTACAACAGCAGGGGCAGTCTGCACACCACCCAGAGGAGAGTGGGACTAAATAGAGAAATCACAATGACATAACCAGAACCATGAGTTGGAACCAACAGCTGCTCCTGCTGCCCGCACCCTCCCTGACACTCTTTAGAATTCTGGGGCCTCTGGGCCTGTGACTACAGACAAAGGGGGCTCCAGGGATCTACCACTCCCGGAAAGGAGAGAGAGAGAGGGACACAGCCTTAGGCTGACTCAGGTTCTGACCTGCAAATTTGGCCTGTGGAACCCCATGGACACTTCCACATGGCGGTTTTCCCTGGGACCTTAGGAAGGACTGGAGAAATCCGACCCTCACCACCTCCCTTTCTTCTAGCCTGGACTAATGGTTGATGACTCCACAGGAGAGGGGAGAGAAAGGTTGGAGGTGACCCTGCTTTGACTAACAGGTTTGGCCTATCCTGTCCTGAGAGCCCTTCCAGGCCAGGAGCAGCTGCACCATTGTTTGCCTTGGAGCCTGCAAGGGGCTAAAATATAGAAACCTCCCAATCTGCTCTGCTATTAACAGGGACTGATTGTTGAGGATTCAGAGGGGAGAGTAAATATTTCCTAGCTGGGAAAGGGAGGGGGCTACCAGAGAAGACTGGAGAACTGTGTCATAAAGTTTGAATTACAAGGCTCTTAGCCCCCAGACAGTAAGTTCTACCACATTGATCTGGTCTGTCTCACAAAAATTACACTCTGACCAGGCATTGAATTGTGAGCTGCCAA
>JAKSZT010039542.1:4721-25791 GCA_026826555.1 Tolypeutes matacus
AGGGGCTCCTGAGGGCTCAGGAGACACCCAGGTCCTATATAAGGGAGGAGAGCTCCAGAGATTGATGCCTTATCAGTGGGCTCTACTTTGGAATCTGTGCTCCTGAAAGTGATAGAGTTAGACTCAAATAAGTCCTACCTGCACATGGTCCATCAGTCCCTTCTATTAAAACCTATATGTGATGCTGGTGTTTGTAGATGCACTTCCAGAAACTGGAGTCTTTGGTCTGCTTATATGCCAGCTGTGCCTGGAATCTCAATGGAGCTGCAACTCCTACTCTACAGCTCAATGGACTCACCCAATTCACCTGTTGAGGAGATGATGGACTATGGCCATCCCAGGGAATGGAGAGAGTGCAGCTGCTGGCAGGATAATCCCATCTACTGTATCCATGTGATATAAGCCCCCTCTCACTTGGAGGTGGAGTGGACCTCACCATCCCAAACTCCTCACGATTGGGGGAAGAGCTATGGACTAGAGTGGACTTAATGGTATTCTGTTGTAGACATAATATGATTCAAACAATGGAAGAAATTACAACAGTGTGGGTGAGCCAGTGGCCTTGGACACTTTTGGGGCAGGGAAGGGAAAAGCAGTTGTAATACGGGTGCTTTTTCAGGACTTGGGAATTATCCTGTGTGACATTACTACGACAGATATAGACCATTTTATATTAGCATATAACATGCAGAACTTTATGGGAGAGAGTGTGGCTTATAATGTGAACTATGGTCCATGCTTAGTGGCAAAGCCCCAGGATGTGTATAGCCATTGCAGGTGATGTGCCACACTAATGAAAGATGTTTCTGTGGGATGTTATTGGAGGTGTGGTAGGTGGGGAACATGGGAATCCCTGTAATTTTTGTGTAACATTTATGTACTCTAAGCATCTTAAAAAAAAAAAAAAAAGAGTCAATACAAAAAAAACATTCTTATATATGCAATATCACCTATATTCCTGTATTACATGAGATTTTACTCTCTTATACAGTCCCATGTTACAGTTGTTAGCTTTTCTTCTAGTGATATAGATGACCTTAGACTTACCCTTTCAACCAGGTCATACTTATACAATAGCTGTGCTAGTTACTAATGCCATGACATGCTTTCACCATTTCTATTCATATCTAAAGATTTACATACAACCTTTTCATTAATTCTGAACAGATTAACTCTCAGCTTTCCATTCTCTACCCTCTTTCTATTTTCTGGTGTCCTATATTCTAATTATTAATTCTATGAGTTTACACAATATATTTAGTTTGTAAGATTACAATCAAACAGTATTTGTCCTTTTGTACCTGGCTTGCTTCACTCAACATAATGTTTTCCAGGTTCATCCATGTTGTCATATGCTTCACAACATCATTTCTTCTTATAGGTGCTTAATATTCCACTGTGTGAATACACCACAGTTTGTTTTTCCTTTTATCCATTGATGGACATCTGAGTTGTTTCCAACTTTTGGTATTCATGAATAATGCCACTATGAACATTGGTATGCAGATGTCTGTTTGTGTCTCTGCTCTCAGTTCTTCTAAATATATACCTAGTAATAGTATTGTTGGGTCACATGGCAAGCCTATATTCCACTTCATTAGGAACTGTCAAACAGTCCTCCACATTGGCTGTACCATTCTACAATCCCACTAACAGTGAATAAGCATTCCTAACTCTCCACAACTTCTCCAAATTTGGTTTTCTGCCTTCTTAACAGTGGCCAGTCTAATAGATGTGAACTAATATCTCATTGTAGTTTTGATTTGCATTTCCCTAATCATTAGTGATGTTGAACATTTTTTCATGTGTTTCTTTGCTGTTTGTATTTCTTCTTTGGACAATTGTATTTTCAAGTCTTTTGCCCATTTTTAAATTGGCTACTTTCTCTTTTTTATTGTTGAGTTGTATCATCTCTGTGTATATCATGGATATTAAACCCTTATGAGATATGTGATTGCCAAACATTTTCTCTCATTGATTTGGCTGCCTTTTCACCCTTTTGACAAAGTCCTTTGAGGTGCAAAAGTGTTTAATTTTGAGGCAGGCCCACTTATATATTTTTTCTTTTGTTGCTTGTGCTTTGGGTGTAAGGTTTATGAAACTACTGCCCACCACTAGATCTTGAAGATGTTTTCCTATATTTTTTTCTAGGAGTTTTATGGTTGTCTCTTTTTTATTTGGGTCCTTGATCCATTTTGAGTTAATTTTGGTATATGGTGTGAGATATTGGTCTTCTTTCTTTCTTATGGATATGGATATCCAGTAGTTTATTTTAATTATTGTATTCCCAGTTCAAAATTTTCCATTTGATTGTTCTTCATATCTTTTATTTGTTTGCTAAGACTTTCTATTATTCCTTTTCTTTTAGGAGTGTTCTGATTGCTTATTCAAACATTTTTATGTCTACTGTAATTTCTTTATTAAATAATTTCAACATTTGTGTCTTTTCAGCATCGGCATCTGTTGATTGCTTTTTCCTGTGTGAGTTGACAATTTTCATGGTTCTTTGTATACTGAATAATTTTGAATTGTATCCTGGACATTTTAAATATCCTGGGTCTTGTTTTCATCCTATGGAAAATGTTGACACCTTTTTTTTAAGCAAAATCAACCTCATTGACTTCAGGCTGCAGAGCTTCCTCCTGCAGGATCTGGGGCAATGTAGTTTCAGAATCTTAGGTATTTCCTTCAGATCTGTCCCACTTCTTGAGAATAATTTTCCCAAGCTCCCAACTCTCTAATTGTAAGGGAAAAACAAATCTAAAAATAAAAAGCTTACTTCTCCCTGTTGAATGTAAGGGAAGAGGCATCTTCCTCTCTATCATGTCATAATATTTCTACTAGAAAACCTGTCATTGTAGGTTCTCCCATTTGAAATGTAATCAAGGAATATATTTACTCTATCTCCAAGATTCCTGGGAAAAGATTAACATAACTTCCAGGGGGCATCTGGCTCAAAATTGTAACCTGAGAATGTGTACATGATGGGGTGTATCCTTGTAACCACATAAAAAGGGTGACATGTCTCTCCATCTTTGCATTCTCTTTGTGAATGGCTAGTGATGCATCTCATGATGATTTAATGATTATTCAATAATAAAAGTTTTTTTTCTCTTCTACCTTTGTGGGGAGAGGTCTGGGTTGCCAGGAAATTGTTTTTAATTATATTTCTCCAACATAATCTCTCTGGTCACTCTTGATTCTCTGGGGCTCCACATTTTGGTCCTTTGGCTAGAAACCTGTGATTTTAGTTACCCCATTCTGCCACACACTTCCTCATTTGCACTCAATTTGAGGACTGGAAGAGAGAGAGAGAGAAAGAGAGAGAGAGAGAGAGAGAGAGAGAGAGAGAGAGAGAGAGAGTGGGAGAGGGAGAGGGAGAGGGAGAGGGAGAGGGAGAGAGAGAGAGAGAGAGAAATCTGTGGGGTTGGGTCCACCCTTGAATCTGTAGCTTCACAGAATGGAGAGGAATGTCCCCTCCAACAGTTTTAACTTGCATGTTCTCATCACACTGCTTCCCCTTTCACTACTGCCATAGAACTGACTGGAAATGATGAATAGAGAAAAGTGAAGTAAAATGAGACAAAATAGAAGACTTCCTCACCTCCTTTGATGTTCCTTGAGGCAGTTAGAGGGCTTCTCCAGGAGCTCTCTCTATGCTTTGCTTTTAAATGCTTTGATGTTCCTGCTGCTACTTCAGTGTTTCTAAGTCCAGATTGGGACATTCTAGAGGGAAAATAATGGCTAAATTCCTAGCTAGCTTGGTGGTTCTTCCCAAATCCATCTGTTAGTATTTACTTTTGAAGGCTGTTTTAGTTTCCTGGGCTGCCTAAGCAAATACCATGAAATGGGTTGGCTTAAACACTGGGAATATATGAGCATACAGTTTTGAGGCTAAAAGAAAATCTTAGGCTGTCAAGGTGATGCTTTCTCCTTGAAGACTGGTGTTCTGGGGCTGGTCGCCTGTGGCTGTCAGTTCTTAGTCTGTCACACAGCAAGGTGCATGGTGGCATCTCTGGGTATCCCCCTCTCTTTCAGATTCCATTGATGTCCAGCTTCTGGATACTCCCTCTGTGGCTTTCACTTTGTCTGAGTTTCATTGTACTTATGAAGGACTCCAGTAATAAAATTAAGACCCTTCCTGACTGAGGTGGGCTACACTTCCTTAACTGAAGTAACCTCAACAAAAGTTCCTACTTATAATGGTTCACACCCACAGGAATAGATTAAATGTAAGAGCATGATTTCTGGGGTGCAACAGCTCCAGCCCTACTCAAGGCTGCTCAAGTAACATCCCATGTGCTCAGTTCAGCTTTGACAGCTGCACTTGGTGGAAAAGACAAGACGAATGTGCTTACTCTGTCACACTGTGCACCAGAACCATTTTTTGAAGTTAGATTAAACTTAAGCAAAACAAAGTAATCTGTGCTTATTTCTTCTAGTTGTGGTTTCCATTATGTTTTTGGAAGGGGTTACCTATAACAACAATTGCAGATGGCAGTGGAAATAGCTGTGAGGTAGTGGGAGCACCAGGCTTATATCAGAAGACTTGTGTTTGAAGTCAGACATTCCTGCTCGATACCCAGTGCAATCTTAGCCAAGTTCACTGTGGTTTCCTTATCTTAGATTTTCCTTTCTGTAAAATGAATATGACTTTTGAAAACATATATGCATATGTACTTTGTGAAATAAATGACCATGGAAAAACAGCACATTCTTAGATGGTGATAGAACTGTAAGAGCCAGCATTTCTTGTGTGCTTATCATGTGTGGCACTATTCACGTGATTAGTAATCACTAAGCAGTTTAATATGCACAGCAAGCCCATGAGAGAGGTACTATTCCTATCTTTTTTTACAGATAAATAATTGGGCCCTAGAAATGTTAATCAGCTTTGCTAAGGTCACATACCTAACAAGTGAGGTAGGAGGCGATTGTTCAAACTCAAGTAATTTGATTGCAAAGGCTTTATTCTAACTGGTATATACACATATTGAGAATTAACATCTCTCAATATGTATTAACAGCTTTATTGATTTCAGTGGAACTAAAAACAGAATGAAGCACTGAATCAATGTACTATGGGTATTTCTTTAGATTATTTCAGCTCATTTAAACACAAACCAGAGAATTTGAAAATTTGAAATGTGAATGCATTCTCCTAATACAGAGAGTGGCCAACTAGAATTATCTTGATGGTCCCTACAGGGTTTATTTCTTATCTGAAGCTACAGGTTGTAACAATGGTTAATCTGCAATAAAAACATTTGATCACTGAGGCCTGTAGTTCAGCATTATACACAGAGAAAACAGCAGCTGCTTAAAGCCATCATTTTGCAGTTTCTGTGCAATTAAAAACAGTCTTCTTGGAAATTTGCTCTTGGTCTGCCAGTAAGTCACTTGGGGACTCATTAGAAATCTTACTGATAATTGTATCATTAAAATATTATAAATGTTTCACAAATCCAGTAAATACATAATTGTCCAGGTGCTTCCCAAGATAATTCATCAGGGCATACCTACCATATTTTTGAGGTCATTCCAGAGGTGCCAGTTTTGTTGGGCAGCCACCAGTGCATCTATCTCCATTTTGCCTGGTGGTTTTTGCAATTATTCCTGGAAGAGGTCTCTGGGGGCAGACATGGAAAGTTTTCTTCAAAGTCTAAGGCAATCCCAGATAAAAAGAGTGACTGAACACAACTGCACTGTAGAAAAGAAAATTTTACTATTGAAAATGGGAAGGGCTTTAAGAATCCTCTGGGGTTTTTTTTTTTTTTTAAAGCTCCTAACCCCAGAGAAAATATGAAGTGGATCTTTGCTAATACACTGGATCTATATTTATCCAGCTATTCATCAGTTATTCCTTCAATTTGGATATACTGGATAATTATTATAATAGCCTACCATATTCAAAGTTCTAATTAAGCCACATATCAAATAATATTCCAGGTAACATATGACGGTAAAAACTGTGCCTCACCTTTCAACATGGAAATTTTTTCCATGTGATATATACATTGTAGCACTTTAAATAATTTTGTTCAATTTTATAATTTAAAATCATGCTTTTCTACAGTTTATTGTTACTCATGCAACATAGTACAGAATTTTTATATATGAACACAATTTACTGTTGAGTATGCAGTCAGATATTTGTTACTAGATGATCCATAAATTATTTTTATCTAGCTTTGAAAAAATATATAATATTATAAATTTACATATAGTTACATATGTACTTATAAATCTATATGCATATTACAAACCTACACATATATAGATACATATAATACATTTAGGCATCTATATTAAAACATATGTGAACATATTAGTAAAAATCACTAAAAGGTTCAATTAATTTATTTGTTTGCTTTCAACTAATATTAAATTTGTTTATATCTTGAAGCAAACACCAGGAGACTGATGGGGGAGATACCTGGTGAATTAGATAATACTGAAAAATGATTTATGATTCAAAATTACACCATGGTAAAATTGAGAAAGCAGGTAATTTCCATTTGAATTAAATAAAAGTTGTTTTTAACATAATCTTAAAATGTGTTCTTTGCCATTTTGAAAGGGGTATAGGTCCAGTTCCAAATTAATAACATGAGAATACCCTGAATAATGTATCTCTGCTCCATACAATAATTTGTTTAGTTATTGAATAATTGATACTTTTGCATATTTTAGAAAGTAAAATATATGACAGACATGTAATGAAATATGTTCTTATTCCTTTACCACATCCATCCATATCGCCCCAAAGAACATTGCTACCAATTTCTTGATACATACACCAAAAAAAAACAAAAAAAAAAAAAAACAAATCAGAGTTTAAAAAAATCAAGGCCAAGTGGATTATTTTAGCAAAAAGTTATGCACATATTTAAATTCAACTAGAAGTATTGTCTTATTTTGGGCTCCCCTTAACACAGAGTCTGGAACAAGGACTATGTAATTAATTTGTAAAGTGAGCTTGGGAAGCAGAAATGAGGAGAGTTCGGCAAAGAAGGACCAGTGAGTAAAGTGTGTTTTATTAAGTGATGTTGTGGGGAACAAGAGCCATCTTGCTGAACACTCTCTGAGAACCACAAAGAATATTCAATTCAGAATCATGTCTGAAATTTGAGAGGCTCAGGCTTTGATCCACTAAGCCACAGTCCCCTGTAACTGAAGTTTGCCCGGGGACCATCGGCTCTTCCTTACTTCCAGGCATTGACAGCTGGCATAATGAGGAGGGTCCCATGGCTTTGGAGAGATCCTGTTGCAGAAAAGTGAAGAGACTCTGAGGTAGGCATTTGAAATCCTTAACATGCATGGCTGTGCTGTAACCAAAGGTAGATGGAAGGTCACAAAAACATCTGCCACACCTTTGAAGCATGATCTGAAAGAAAGCAGTTCAAAAGTTCCTCAAAATTATGTCTGTTGCATAAGGAAGGTTGAAATAAGAAGTACAAACAGAAAATGAATTGTGTAAGGACTCATTATTCTTCTTACTAAATTTCTTCCTATTAAAGGCAAGAGTAAATGCACAAACACACATTTTATGAGCAAAGATAATAAACACTCTTAACTAAGACTTTGGATTAGAGAGGCTGCTTGGAACATAACAGTGATCTGAGTTGATACCTGAATGAAGAGAACAGGATGGCTAGAAAAATTGGAGTGAAGTATGAGCTTCCTGGGTCAATGTTTAATCAAAGTTAAGAAAGAAAGACAACTTGAAGAATGACTAGCACACAGAAATTTTAGGTGATGGAGAGGAATATTAAGAGGTGAAACCAAGAGGTAAAGGTGACATATCATGAAAGGACTACAAAGCTAAGTTAAGGACTTTTGAAGAGTAGGGAGTTAATGAAATGTTTTAAGCAAGAGAATGCAGTGGTATATTTTACACTTTGGATAGACCACTCAGTCAACCATTTCAAAAGTGGATTGGAGAAGTGCAAGAGTGAATATGAATTGGCCACCAAGGGCTGTTGAAAAACACCAGGGTTGAGATTGCATTGATTCAACCTGAGTGTTAGTTATTGAGAGATGTGGTACAGAATCAAGAGTTACCAGCAACTAGATATGAATAGACTTGGTGATTAATTGGCTATAAGGTAGAATATAAAATCAAAGATCAAACAAATGGGTGAATGCATGACATTGTCACATGAAATATTTGGGATATGGGATTAGGTCAAGTATGAGAAGTCAAGGCAGGAGTTAACCCAGGTTTGGACATGTTGAATTGCAGATGCTTGGGGCACATAAACGTTAACTTGATATATGAGTGTGGACCTCAAGATAAGGACGTAAGTTAGAGGTATTTGTATGGGAGGCACTTACATTTAAGTGATATTTAAGGGCAATAGAGAAAAAGTACTGAAGAACTAAAGTAAAAGTGAGAGAATAAAAGGGAATTGGCGATCTAAACTCGTGGAAAAAGGGAGTGCACATAGAAATGACGTCCAACTAGGGAAAAAGGTGTGTTAAAATGATGAGCTTGAATATTGTGTGCCATAGGAATAAATGAGTGCAAGAACTGGAGGATGTGATGTTAAAATTAGAGATTTCAGAGATAGAGCCATTTGGGTGTTGATAAATCCTGACCATGGCCATAGGAGAAGGTGACAGAAGTGGAGAAGTGGCAATTGTTAGTGGGAGTAATTTCAATAAAATATAGAGTATCAATTGACAAGACTGGAGGGCTTGGAAAGGTGAGACTAATACTTATCAATCATGTGCTTTGTGTCTAGTCTGTGGTCAAATCTTGTAGAGCCTGCTGCCATTTGAATATTTCTTCATCCATTCTTTAAAAATGAAGAAACAAAATTTCGAATGAAGCACAGTGTAAGGAACAGGTAAAAAAAAAATAGTATCAGATTTAGGAGACCCCTAAATCCTAGCCTAATGAATTTCTGAATATGGGAGTGACATGATCAGAATATATGAGTGACATATGCTCACATACACACATGCAAACACACACAATATATCCTGGCATGCCCAAAACAATTGCCCAGACTTCCTTACAGCACAGAGATTTTTGAGCAGCATTTCACAGAGCATGAGATAACTCATGATCAATGTTGAACACAGGCTCCAATGAACTATTGTAAGAAACACAGGACATTATATCCAGCTACTTACCTAGGACCCAGCATAAAATGACTAACTTCCACAGCTGTGGTCTAGATACAGGCATAAGACTCTGAGGCTCCAAGCTCAGAAGCATATTTGACAAAACATCCCCATGTATTTAAATCCCATTCTTCTACTCCACCCCTGTGCCTTTTTGTAGAGGAGGAGATTAATCTGTTCTATCAAAGCCTGTAAATTTTCAACATATTTGCCCTTGACTCTATTCTGTGGTCCTATGCCATCCCAGGACCACCTAACTTCTCATGGATTTTTTTCAGGAAGAACAGAGATAATATATGAAGACATAGAACAATGTCCTTAACCATTAGATATAGTTATTGGGACTCACAGCTACTAATTATCACTAATTATACTTCTAATGTTGTCTAGGTCTCTAATATCCTGATATTTTAGAGTGGCACTGTCCAATACGATAGCCCCTAGACACAGATTTAAATTAACTAAAATTAAATAAAATTAACACTTCAATCCCTCATTCCCACTTGAATCAGCCACATTTGAAGTACTGACCAGCTGTGTGGCTAGTGGTTTCCACAGAAGACAGCCCAGAGCTGGAGCATTTCCATCTTCTCAAAATGTTCTGTTAGGTAGCACTGTTCTAGAAGATCTAGACAAATGAATTTGTGAGAAAATATCCATAGGTGAGGAAGCTTAGAATCGTCATCACTAATATAACTATGCAACCAAGCTGGTGTTTATGGGCCAGATGCCCTCCACCTTTTCAAGTATGTCTGCAATGAAATTGATTGGGAGCATGTACCTTCTGTAAATGGCTTTTAAAACTCTATATCTCCTTTAACTATATATATAAATTTTGAACTGAAAAATATATATTGTATCTCTTGTGTGGTGAAGAAATGAAATAAAAATAAGCAACACATTGCATAAAAATATTCAGAAACTTTTATATATGTTGAAACTTTATATGTTGAAAATATAAAAGATTTTCATCAGGCCTTTTTCTCATTTTCAAATGAAAACAAACCAGAGCTGGGTATAAAAGTATATTTTAACATAGTAAAGATTTATTTTTTCTTATCGCTAGAGTTCAGATACAGACTAGAACATTAAGTAAACTTCCACAGAGTTCTGTAAATCACATTTCCATGGCTGTATAAAGTCCTTCTCCATCTATAATTAATTAGAAGCACCAATTTCAGGTTATTAATATAAATTCTGACTGAGACTTGCATAAAAATGAATATGGTGTATTTGAGAAACAAAGAGCAATAAAGACACAAAGTGATAAACAGAGAAAGAAAGAAACAAATAGTGAAACAGAGCATGTTAAGGAGAGAATAAGAAAGACAGAAGGCCTAGAAATGTTCAAATATCCATGCAGATCAATAAATCTACTGGAAAAAGTAAACAGTTGAGCTTTACATGTGGTACCGTGTACACTGAACTACCAAATAATTGCCAAATTTTCAGCTGCATGTGTGTAAACATAAAATCAGTATATCTGAAGACAGTTCCAAGATCAAATGAATATGTGAGTTTTTTCATCATTTTTAACATTAATGATTATTTTCATATCTCTAATATCTTTCAGGCCAGTTCACTTTTCCTGTTACACAATTATGATAATGGTATCAGGTATCAAATAGAATATTGCTTCTACTTTAGATAAACACTATCTATTTATCATAGGTTTTATCTCCATTAACTGCTCTAGCTTCTTCTGCTGTCATAGTTTGTCTCACTTGATTGTAGTTTCTGTTCTTATCTGATTACTCTTTGAAAAGTATAAAATCCCCAAGCATGAAGACTGCATTATTTATTAATGTTACTACCTGAAAAGGTTAATTCAATCATGCCCAGATAGGTTACATTGTCACAAATAAAAGCTGTTTCTGATATCAATGACTATATCCTTATCTCAGCATAAAGGCCTTTAAATATATTGTTCTAGGCATAAACAGGACAATTAATAGGAAAGAATAACTAAATTCAAACCATCTCCATTATGAGTAAAGCAAAGCAAATCTCCATCACACCCTTGCCATGTCCATAGCCAAATATACCTACACTGCAGACATTTCTTTAAGGTTAATACAGATAAATAACAATTGAGGTTCATCCTTGATACCTGACTTGCACACCACACACATAAGCTGTCAGCAAATATTCAAAGTTATATTTTCCAAATACATCCAGAATCTAATTACTTCTATGTCCCACCATGTCACCCTGGTCTAAGCTGCTCTCAGTTGTTCTCTAGAATTCATCCAAGGACTCCCAGTGGATTACATCCTTGCTACCTTACTCTCTAAACCCAGCACAGGTATGGTTCTTTCAGCACAGAAGTTGTATC
Organism: Tolypeutes matacus; assembly: GCA_026826555.1. Taxonomy (NCBI): domain Eukaryota; kingdom Metazoa; phylum Chordata; class Mammalia; order Cingulata; family Chlamyphoridae; genus Tolypeutes; species Tolypeutes matacus. The sequence goes on from JAKSZT010039542.1 coordinate 16,189, forward strand.
AAGTTGTTTCTTTGCTCAAATGCCCCCACATCATCCTTTATCACATAGAATAAATGTGAAAATACTCAAAATGACCCAAAAATGTGACCTTAACATGATCACTATCTGTCTCTGTCCTCTCCTGAGTTCTCTCAAGCAGCCACTGCACTCCAGGCCATCCTCCATCTTGTTGAGCCTCGCAGGCAGCTGCACAGTCTTCCTCAGTGTTCTATCACTTGCTGTGATCTCATAAAGAATGCTACCTCCTCAGATACTGCAGGAACCTGGCTCCGTTTCCTTTGAATGTCTGCTCAAAATGTCACTTTTTCCAAGAGGGCTTCATTTACCTGACAGAACAAAAAAGTATGCACCTTGGCGAGCTGTTTCTTCTTTGCCTTGCATTTACTCATCCACGCCTTGATTGTCTGTCCCCTCAACTAAAACTTAGAGGCATGTCCTCATAGCATGTCCTCTTGGATTTTTTCACTGTCTAACTTGAGCAGAGCCTGGTCAAAAATATTTTGAATGAATAAGTAAATGAACAAATAACTAATTAGTCATTAGGCTTGTCTGAGTGAAGAACCTGTTACTGTGATACAAATTTTTGAAAGGAAAATAAAATTCAATAAATGCATTGATTTATCACAGGTGAGAAAATGAATGTCATGAAATTCACATGCAGTTTGCATTTGTTCTAGTTTTACCACTGGCTATGTGTAGGCAAATGGCTCCTCCTAAAAATTTTCCTTATGGCCAGCATCACTTCCTTATTCTTAAGGGTGTATACTCATGGATTCAGCACTGAGGTTGCAGTGGTGTGAACTATGGCCACAAACAGCTCCTGTATGACAGAGGAGGCTGAGGTGGGGGGGCAAGTAGGTGAAGCCCACAGTCCCATAGAAGAGGCACACCACCACGAATTGTCTGGCACAAGTGGACAGAGCTTTGTGGAGCACACTGCAGGACCAGCTCTTGAGTAGAAGGAAGTCAATAATGTAAAAGTAGGAGAGGAGGGTGAGCAAGCAAGCCATCATGGCCAAGCAGCAAGTTACAGTGGAAATGAGCCACTGGTTGAGACTGATGTCACCACAGACCAGTTCCAAGAAGGGCTTAACATCACAGAAGAAGTACTTGAGTTTCTGAAAGCCACAAAAGTTCAGATGAGCAGTCAGGACTGAATGTATCAGAGCATAAAGGAAGCTGGTGAGCCAGGCCACAGCTGCCAGCAGAGCATACATCTCAGGGTTCATGATGATGGGGTAGCGGAGTGGTTAGCTGATGGTCACAATGTGGTCAAAGCCCATGATAGTCAGCAAGATGGACTCTGTGCTTCCCAGAAAGTGGAAGAAGTGCATCTGAGTGATACAGCCAAGGAAAGATATGGCCTTTCACTTGGAGAGGAGGTTTGCCATGAGTTTGGTGAGGGTCACCAGAGAATAACAGACATCCAGGCAGGAAAGATTTTGCAAGAAAAAATTACATAGGGGAGTGGAGTCTTGGCTCTGAGATGACAATCATTAATAAGGCTCCTTTTACAAACAGGTTTAGCAGATATGCAAAGAGGAAAATCATGAAGATTACAGTCTGCAACTTCTAAACCCATGGCAATCCCCAAAAAAGAAACTCATTCACCGCAGTGGTGTTCCCCATTGCTTTTGGCAAGAAGGACAACCATGACAATTAGCACATGTGCTCCAGTATATTGTATACAGGTAGTTAGATCAGGTTATCATCTGGAAGAATGTAAGTGTGATCTAGGTTAAGCAGATTGAATAGGAGTTGTATTCATTTACAAAAAAAAAAAATACAGAAACAAAAATATGTGCTAGATTCTGTGATATAAGAATATCTATATTCTAAGTGATACATAGAAGTAAGCATACTCACAATGCTGTGAAACCTAAAAAGCAGTGCATAAGAAGTAAAGTCAGATAGTCAAAGAAGACATTAAAAAGAAAGGACAACAAAACACAGTCTGGCCTCACCTATGGCATAAAAATTAATATATTTGATCAAAGCCCATCAAAGATACATTTTTAGAAACTGAAAACCTCTTTTAATGGAAGCACGAGGAATAATTATTATTTTTGCATCTAGTTGGAGCTTGACATTGCCTAGACCCAAATGTCCTCATTTGTCCTAAAAAGAAGAAGAAAGTTGTCCACAGCATAAGCCTCTGCAGAGCCTAGAAGACATTAAACACCCACTTCAAAGCTCACGTAGGCAGAGTGAGCTCATCAGCAGACTTGCTGGTGCAATTACAAGGGAAGTGCTATCAAGAAGGAGAAACTCAACTCTTGAGAAGGATCATAAATAGGAGACCCTTGTGGACACCAGAATAGTCAGCCCTGGAATGAGAGCATATCCCACAGACTGAGTTACTATGGAAACATCAGAAAGGAGCAAGGCAAGTGGTAGCCACTGAGGATGTAGGAAAAAAGCAGGTTGACTGCAAGGAAAAGGGGGCCTTGAGCCTGGAACCTGGAAGAACAACCATATCCTCTCTGCCCACAAAAACCTCCTGCTATTAAATTATCCCAGGTAACTGAACTTGATCAAATATGAAGAATAATTAGGAAAAGTTCTGTATCCACATAAAGGTATAATTAGAAAAATAGGAAAATAGAAAATCAATATCTCAACAGAAGAAATCTTGCCTGAAAAAACAGTTTGTAAGGAAATATAGGGAAACTGTAGCACAACATTCAAAACTGAAGCAATTGAAGTCATAAGAGAATACTTTTTAAATAGACAAAGAATATGTAAATGTGCAAAACAAATTAAATTTCATTGATATATCATTTTGACAAAGGTCAAAATGTTTAAGACATTATTTATGCTTGAGGGTGTTAATTACATACAGGCCAGAGTGCAAAGTGATTCAACCTCTATGACACAATTTTCCAATAACTATCAAAAATGAAATGTTCACAGACTTTGAGCTAAGAAGTCCAGTTCCAATCACTTGTTTCTCAGATGGTTTGCACATAGCAAAAATTATATATGTACCATGATATTCATTTAAGCATGGCAAAAGATTGAAAATAAACTAAATAACCATCCTTAAGGAAGTGGTTAAATCCTTTTTGGTACAAAACAAATCTTAAAATAAACTAAGTTGCTCCATGTGGTGTACGTTACCACATACACAGGCAAAACACAAACATAATATAAATGCACATATGCAACTAGATCTACTATAAACAAACACTGAATGATTAAACATGAGGAAACTCAAAGGTTTTCTAGCTAACAGCTTGTGCCCTAAGTCCATTTGTCTACCCTAGTATCTTCCACAACCTAAATTGAAAGAGTTACTCTCACTCACCCCATCTAATGGCCTCAAATTCTTCCCATAAAAAAAAAATCTCCTTCTAATGTAATTTCTTTTGTTCAATCAACAACCTGTGCCAATTTCCATACTCTTTACATCTGTCTATGCACACCTTGGAATAAAGATAGACTTTTTGTGCATAAGGAAATCCAAGAATCAAAACTGTGCAGACTGATCACCTCTTTGAATTAACAAAGAGTTTGGCTGCTCAAAGCCTCATACGACAAAGAGCTTATATCAATGGAATTTGCCCTTTCTTATTTGCCTAGAAACTAAGCAAGTTGACTCCCTTCTGAATTTCTCCAGATGTGGATGCCTCGGGACCTTCTCTCAAAGGCCACATTCTCTCAAGTTTAGTTTTCCATAAATATTAATTTATTTTCATTTTTTATGTGCTATTATAACACTGTGTAAAAACATTTAACAAAAATAAAAACTTGTGCAGAGATGTGTTGTTCACTAAAAGAGAAAAGAAAAGAGAATATGGATGAAAGAGATGGTACAACACCTACTCTTGGGGATCCTAGCAGGTACAAAGCATGTCATCACTTAGAAAATAAATTCAAATACTAAAAGATGATAAAGTTTAAGCTTTAGTCACAGGAAAGCTATATGATCCTACTTGAGAGTTGTCAAATGAGGAAAAGCAAACAAAACAGATATCTTAAAAACAAAACAGAAAAAAGTTTTGAAAAAAGCTAGCAAAAAAGAGAGATTATCTTCAAGGTAGCAGCAGTTAAACTGACAGCTGATGTCTCCATGACAATAATGGAAACAGAACTCAGTGAAGCGAAACACTCCTTGTACTTAAAGTCAATATCTATGCATAAAGAATAGTATAAAATGAATTGCATATTTCTCCAATGTAAATAAAATAAAGACATTTTCAGACAAACAATAAATTATAAGACTTCCTATCTGTGGGCCTTCAATAAAAGAGATCTTAAATGATGTACTTCAAACAGAAGGAAAGACATATCAGGTGAAATGAAAGAGATGCAAGAAGAAATAAACTAAAAAACACTGGTCAATGACTGTTAAATCTAAATAAGCATTGACTGTATAAAACCAGATGATGTTTGCTGCTGTAAAAAGACAAATAAGTAGTATATTTTTTAAAAAAACCTAGTGTACAAAAGGAAATGTGTGTTACCATTTCATGGGTAAAACCATAAAAGAATTAAACCACAGTGCCAAACTTTCACAATAACAGAGGGAAATAAAAACAGATGATAAAACATGTTCAGTCAAACCAAAAGAAGTCAAGAAGAGACAAAAAGAAAAGGTTGAGCAATTGAAAGCACAAAATTGAGTAAACATTGGATCACAAAGTTTTCATGCATAATAATTATAATAATTATGAATGGACAAAAAGCCACAATTCAATGACAAAGATTATCAGGTTGGATTTTTAAAAGACAGGATAAGAAAGGGTTTTCCATGATCAGGTGTTCAAGGAAAGATTACAACTTGCAGGAGAACTGCAAACTGGTAGAAAGGATGATGATACTTCAGAAATTATTTTTATTAAATTTTTCTTGAGCTCAGAAGAAATCCTGGCTATGATTAGAAGAGAAACTGACAGATTATTCTTAAAACCTCCTGAACCACAAACCTTCTCAAAGATGATTACTTTATATATGCACATATGTTGAAGATCACATATTCTGGAGCCAGGCTGCCAGGGATATGAATCCTGATTCTGTCACCCTTTAGCATTGTGATCTTGGGTAAGTTACTTGGACTTTCTGGGCCCCAGTTTCCTCTTCTATAAATTGTAGATGATAATAGTAACTATAAGTAGTAAAAACTTCTTTTCATTGATCTGAAGATTAATTAAAATTTTGTAAGTGAATATATTCTCAATAGATTTTAGAAATGATGGATGGATGGATGGATGACAGAGAGATGGAAACATATAGATAGAGAGATAGAGAGATAAAGAGATAGAGAGATAGGTAGATAGATAGATAGATAGATAGATAGATAGATAGATAGATAGATATAGATGCCCATGGCTAATACAAATCCTAAATAAGAATATAGTCCTTTTCCAAGGAAGAACAGAAAGAACTTGTAATCATGAGAATCATAGTCTGCAAAAACTAATCACGTATCTCCAGAATTTTGCTCTGCTCTCCTGCACTATGGTACTTGTTCAAGGATTACTATTTATCAAAACCCCAAAGATTTTCTCTTCTACAAAAATTGACAATTTGATTATAAATTAACACAAAGAAATATCTAAACAATTTAATAAAAAACAAATAGGTGAAGAGGAAGGAACTTTCCATTCCTTATATCTTGTCAAATCTATTGTGATTAAAACCTTAGGTTACCTTTTTTAAAATGGCCTACATCCGTTGCCACAACGGTACTCAGGACAACCTCCAAATCCCAAAGAAGCCCCTGTATTTCAACTGATTGTCCCCTCCCTGCCCCAAAAGTGTCAAGTGGCCACTGGCTCTACAAACCTTCAACTTTAATAAAAAAATAAAATAAAAAAAAAAAAAAACAAACCTTAGGCTACCTGCATGAATATTTACAATGAAGCCAAGAAAACAGCTTATGTGGCTTATAAACAGATGCACTTATATTTGACATCCTGAAATTTGATAGAGGTGTCACTACATATCAGGTGGAGAAAAATCAGTTCTGGAAAAACTGACTACTACTTTATTTTTTAAAAAAGATAAAACTAGATAATTTCCCATCATCTCTCCTCCTCTCAGAAAATGACAGATGAATTGGGGACTTGAATACGTAAAGTAAAAATTTTAAACATTTATGAAAATCTATAGGAGAATATCTCCATGGCACAATTTAGAGCCATTAAGAAAAGAAAGCTGCATTTGAACCACATTGATAAAAAATTTTTAAAAAATAATTCTGTGAGAAACACCATTAATGATGTTAAAAAATACAGCAGACTAGGAAACTTACAGCACAAAAAGTATAGCTCCTGCACTCTCTCTAAGGCAAAATAGAAATACATATATAAAAGGGCTACTATAAATCAGTAAAAAAATTTGCAAACGTTGACAAAGAATGCTAAACAGACAATTCACAGAGAAAGAAAATAAAATGACCGTTAAAAATATGAATATGTACTCAGCTTCATTAAATCACAGATATTCACATTTAAAAGCATTGAAATATGTTTCCACATTCATTGGTTTAGCAAAAATTTAAAGTATGAGGAGCAGATTGTAGGAAAATGGCATTGAATTAGGCAGATAAGGCTCAGCTTTCTCACAAAAATATCAGAGAAAGACTCCAAAGCTGCCTAAGAGACCTATTTGAGGATTAGTAGATCAGTACAGTGCTACACAACTCCCAGGAGGGTGAGAGACAGAGAGACAAAGAACCTGAAACACAAACTGTGAGTTACTAAACCTCCCAGCTGCCAGGAGGAACTACCCTCTCCCACCTCCAAGATATTCAGCAGGGATAAAACTCCTGGCTCATTTCAGCTGACTGAGAGGGGAGCAAACATCTTCTTCTCTGCCATCTGTTACAAGGGAAAAGGGAGGGGGAATTGGGGGGCTTTTCTTTAATGAAATTTGCAAGTGGAGCTGACTTTGAATCTTGACTTAGGCCAGAGGAAAACAAAGGAAAGACAAGAGAGATACACCTCTCTGGAAAGGTGCGCCAACAACCACCACCTGCTGGTCACTCTGGAAATTACATGGACAGAAACTGCTTAGGAGCTCTCTTTATCCCACACCTGGGAGAAAGTATGTGACCCATTAGTGAATACCTATCATGATTTTGATAACTTAAGCAGGGCAATTTTAAAGACTAAGGATAAGTTGAACAAAATATCAAGAAAACCTCTGAAAAAATAATAACAATAGGCAAGAGAAAGAAATTGGCCATCTGAGTAAATGTACCAACATATCAGATGCCTAGACATTAGCAAAAAATTTCAATCCATACTAGGAAACAGGAAGAGATCACCCATCCAAAGGAACAAACCAAATACCCTGAAGAGATTCAGGATTTGAGACAATTAATCAATGATAATCATAAAACTCCCTAAATCAACTTAATAAATTCAAAGAAAATATGACTAAAGAGATAAAAGATATTAAGAAGACACTGGGAAAGCATAAATAACGATTTGAAAGCCAGCAAAGAAATGTAACAGACCTTATGGGAAAGAAAGACATGATGGATGAAAAATAAATTAGAGGCACATAAAAGCAGATTTGAATTGTTTGAAGACAGAATTAGTGATTTCAAAGACAGAACATCTGAACTGGAAAAGGCAGGAGACAAGAAAGAGAAAAGAATGGAAAAAAATGGAATTAGGTCTCAGGGAATTAAAAGACAATGCAAAATGCAAAATAATATATATTACTGTTGTCCCAGAAGGAGAAGAAAATGGAAAAGGGACAGAAAGAATATTTGAGGAAATAATGATTGAAAACTTCCCAAGACTTATGGAGGACATAAATATCAATATCCAAGAAGGACAACACACTCCAAACAGAATAAACACTAATAGACATTCCCTGAGACAGCTAATATTCAGAATGACAAATATCAGATATAAAGAGAAGATTTTGAAAGCAGCAAGAGAAAATCAAAACATCACATACAAGGGAAACTCCATAAGATTAAGTGCTGACCTCTCATCAGAAACTATAGAGATGAGAAGAAACTGATATGATGTATTTAAGGTACTAAAAGAGAAAAACTGCGAGCCAAGAATTCTGTATCTAGCAAAGCTGTCCTTCAAAAATAAGGGGTAGTTCAGAGTCTTCATAGACAAATAAAAACTGATAGACTATGTTACCAAAAGACCAGAATAACAAGAGATAGTAAACGGAGTGCTGAAGGCTGAAAGGAAAAAACAAGGGTGAGAAATGTGGAGAAGAATGTAGAAATGAAGATTGTTAGAAAGAGTGAAAAAGATAGACTATAGTATGATATAACAACAGAAAGTCAAAAGTCAAAATGGATGAAGTAAATAATGCCTTTACAGTTATAACATTGAATGTTAATGGCTTGAACTCCCCAATCAAAAGACACAGACTGATAAAAGGATTAAAAATTATGAGCCTACTATATGTTGTCAACAAGAAACTCATGTCAGATGTAAGGACACAACCATGTTAAAAGTGAAAGGCTAGAAAAAGATATTCCACACAAATAGTAACCAAATAAGCTGGAGTAGTGATACCAATATCAGACAAAATAGATTTTAAATGCAAAACTATTATAAGGGATGAAGAAGGTCATTATATATTTAATAAAAAGGTAATTTCAACAAAAAGAAATAACAATTCTAAATATTAACGCAAATGACCTCAGTGCCCCAAGATACAGGAGGCACACCTTGGCAAAGCTGAAGGGAGAAATAGATGTTTCCACAATACTATTTGGAGACTTCAATACAACACTTTCAGTATTGGATAGAACATCTGGACAGAGGATAAATAAAAAAAAACAGAGATCATGAATCATATGGTAAATGTACAGGAACTAACAGATATCTATAGAGCATTGCACCCCAAAACAGCAATCTGTTATTTTCAACTAGTCATGGTTCCTTTTCCAAGATAAACCATATATTGGGTCAAAAGACAAGTCTCAATAAATTTTTTTTCAATGAATTTATAAAGATTGAAATTATACAAAACACTTCCTTTGATCATAACAGAATGAAGATGGAAATCAATAATGAACTGAAAAAAGGAAAATTCATAAATATATTGATATTAAACAACACACTCTTAAAAAATCAGTGTGTCAAAGAAGAAATTGCAAGAGAATTCAGCAAATGAGATGAATGAAAATGAAAATATAACATATCATATCTTAATGGACACTGCAAAGACAGTGCTGAGAGGAAAATTCATAGCCCTCAATGCTTACATTAAAAATAAAGAGCTAAATTTGATTATCTAACTGAACACCTGGAAGAACTATGAATAGAACAACAAACTAATCTCAATCCAAGACAAAGGTTATAGTAAAGATCAGAGTAGAAATAAATGAAATCGAGGACAAAAAATAAATAAATAAACAAAACCAAAAGTTGGTTCTTTGAGAAAATCAATAAAATCGACTAACCTTGAGCTAGACTGACAAAGAAAAAAAGAGAGAAGACACAAATAAATAAAACCAGAAATGAGAGGGGGATATTACCACCGACCCCATAGAAATAAGAGAAATCATAAGAGGATACTATGCACAACCGTTTGCCAAAAAACAAGACAATGTAGATGAGATGGACAAATTCTTAAAAACACTTGAACCACCTACAAAGACTTTAAAAGAAA
>JAKSZT010039542.1:25801-50277 GCA_026826555.1 Tolypeutes matacus
AAAAGTGAAGAGATTGAAACAGTCATCAAAAGCCTCCCAAAGATGAAAAGCCCAGGATCAGATGGCTTCACAGGTGAATTCTACCAATCATTCAAAGATGAACTAATACCAGTCTTGCTCAAAATCTTCCAAAAAAATTAAACAGGAAAGAATGTTACCAAATTCATTCCATGAAGACATCATCACTCTAACGCCAAAGCCAGATAATAATACTCCAAAAAAAAAAAAAAAAAGAGCCAATATGCCTAATGAATATAGATGCAAATATCCTAAACAAAATACTTACAAACCAAATCCAAGAGCACATTAAAAGAATTAAACACAACGATCAAGTGAATTTTATCCAAGGCATGCAAGGGTGGTTCAACAAAAAAAAATCAATTTGTGTAATAAACCATATTGATAAATTAAAGAAGAAAAATCACATGATCCTCTTGATTGATGCAGAAAAGGCATTTGACAAAATACAGCACCCTTTCTTGATAAAAACACTCCAAGAGATAGGAATAGAAGGAAGCTTTCTCAATATGGTAAAGTGAATATATGAAAAACCTACAGCTAGTATTGTACTCAATGGTGAAAGACTGAAAACTTTCCTGCTGAGATCAGGAACAAGGCAAGGATGCCCACTGTCACCATTTTTATTCAATATTGTACTAGAAGTTCTAGCTAGAGCAATTAGGCTGGACTAAGAAATAAAAAGCATACAAAAGGAATGGAAGAAATAAAACTTTCACTATTCACTGATGACATGATCCTATATCGAGAAAATCCTGAAAAATCCACAGAAAAGCTACTAGAATTAAAATATGAGTTCAGGAAAGTGGTGAGATACAAGATTAATATGCAAAAATCAATAGCATTTCTGTACACTACTGATATGTAATCTGAGGATGAAATTAGAAAAAAAAATCCATTTATAATAGTGACTAAAACAATCAAATATTTAGGAATAAACTTGAGCAAGGACATATAGGGCATTCCTTTTTAATGATTTTATCACCCAGTTTTCTTAATTGCAATCTACAGAACCAATCATAACTGTATTAAGAATAAATAAACTTATTAATGAACATTGGGACCATCACAAAGTCTCCTGGAAGGAGCGATAATCACGCTTGGACACTGCTGGACACAAACACTGCAGGTTCCACTAGAGAAGCTGCACACTGCATCCAAGACCCCAGTGTTGCTATTCCCTCAAGTGGATTTTGAGACCAACACACTCCACAGCATGGTATTCCACATAGACTGCTTTCTCACAGTGCTCTCCTTAAATTGACACCTAAGGCTGCAGCATCTAAAGTTTGTACCCAGTACACATACCTGCATTCAAGCTGTTAAGGGAGATGGGGAAAACGAGTTTTAGTCTTAGGAATTATTATTGGACATAATTTAAGATGTTGTTCAATGATGCTTGGTAGCTGCAATGCACACTAAAATGACTAGAACATGAGTTAGATTTATATTATCTACTTTATTTTTTCGTTTAAAAATTATTTTGAATTAAGTTTTAGATTACATAAATGTTACATCAAAAAATATAGGGGTATTCCCATGTATCCTACTCCCTAACCCTCCCTCACTTCCCCCCATTAACAATATCTTTCATTAGAGTGGTACATTTGTTAAATTTGATGAACAGATATTGAAGCATTGCTATTAACCATGATCTGTAGTTTATATTATAGTTTACACTTTGCACCACACAATTTTATAGGATTTGACAGAAAGCATAATGACCTGTATCTGTCATTGTTATGTCATTCAGGACAATTCCAATGTCTCAAAAATGCCCCATGTTGCACCAATTCTTCCCTCTCCCTCCCTTCAGAATCTCTGTTGGCCACTGCCTTTAGATCAATGTTACAAGTTCTTCCATTGCTAGAATAATAAGTCTACTTTAGTCCATAGCTGTGTTTCCCCCGTTATGTTTGTTCATTCCTCAGACTTGAGAATTTCAGGATGATGATGCCTACTCTGTTTCTGATTGAGAAGGCCTTGGGTTCTATGGGGCAGGTGAATGGAACTGTCTGTAACCTAAAGCTTCTTTGAAAATAAAGCAAATAATAATAATAATAATAATAATAAGACACTGGGGGAACTTATGGGAGAAATTGTTACTGTACATAAAAGATAACATCTTACAGTGATAAAAGACACAATGAAATTTTTTTCAATTTAAAATTTTTGCATTTTACTTGTTTTATTATTATGATTTTATTTTCTTTTCATTTTCATCTATTGGTATTTTTGGGTCTGTTTTTGGGAGGTTTGAATTGCAGAAGGGTCATGACTGTGGCAGGGAATGATCACTGGTATGGTGTGACAGTGATGGAGGGATGTGTAGAGAGGGGTGCACTTGGGGCATGCCTCTATGCAATATGTTTACATTGTCATGGGGTGTTGTCTTGGTGGGTGGAGATACACACAGTAACTTAAAGAATATTGAGTATTCATCAAGGGAAGTCCTGCCACATCTTCTAATAGAGCAGCAAGAATCCCTGGAGGACATGGGCAGTGCCTAGTGAAAGAGGCAGACAAATATGCCAGGCCCTTGATATTGATGGTTCTATTTATGAACCTTGTTCTTGTGAAATTGAACCTTTGCCTATTATTATATATTGCCTTACAGTTACCTCCTGAAAGCCTCCTTGTTGCTCAAATGTGGCCTCTTTCTAAGCCAAACTCAGCATATAAACTTACTACCTTCCCCGTGGTGTGGGAAATAACTCCTGGGGATGAGAATCCCTGGCACTGAGGTATTATTACCAAGTGCCAACTAGAAATGCATTTGGAAAAAGACTTTGATCAAAAGGAGGAAATGTTAAATATAAACGAGCCAGGAGTTTGCACTTATATATGTTTCATCAGGATCTCATTGACTGCCATGGTAAATAGTGCCTCAAGTAAGGAGGCTCCTGAGGGCTCTAGAGACATCTAGACTCTATAGGCAGGGCAGACAATATTAGGAATTTGACACTCTGTCAGTGGGCCTTAGGTTGGAATATATGCTCCCCAATGTATTAGTTAGACTCATTTATAATTTCCACACACATGGCTCTTCTACTCCTTTTATTTGAACCTTTAATTAGCACTGTACTCATTAAACATATGTCCCAGAGACTTAAATCTTCAATCTATCCATATGCTGTTAGAGCCCTGAATCTCAACGGTGTTGCAACACCTACTCTCCAGTTCACTGGGCTTGCCCAGGACAACTAACAAAAGGATGATGATGGATAACATCCATACCAAAAAACAGAGAGTATGTACAGCAACAAGCAAGAAAGTTTCTTCCACATGCCCCATGGGATATATTATCTACTTTAAATTAAAACCATAGAATATGTTTATTGATAAAAGTGAGTTACTTTCACAAAGAGTGTTAGCAAAATATTATTTGGTATAGACAACAAAACTTGTAGTGTATACTGGTGAAATCAAACTATATAATTTTAAAGAGCATAAAATTTCCCATGTTAGTTTTAAAATTTTGAATAATAGAATGATGTAATAAACAAACACAATCTGCACTGGAAGGGATAAATAGATGTAAAATTTATTTTGAGATTAAGAATATAAGGCAATGAATATACTTCATAATTCTTCACTTTGTTTCCAAGGCTGAGAAACAGGAAGTAGCCTCTGTTTGAGGAGGTAGAAATTACTTATACATTTATTTTTTACTGTGACTTGTTCAGGACCACATTTCACAAAATGCCTTGCTTCATTTATTATTATTTCTGGAAAAGAAATTTCTATTTTAGTTTAATATACAATAGTTTTTTTTAAAAAAATTAGGACTCATTTTGAAAAATTGTGAATTTAATTCGCATGTATGCCAATTCCTTACAAAGTAGGGTAATATTCATAGACAGTTGTTCTGATTGGATGGCTTAAAAAGCTTTCTGGGATATTCACATTTGAAAATTCCTTATTAATGAATGTATTTGAATTAAATAGCAAACTTAATTGCAAATAAATAAAATAAGCTATTTAATTTATACAGTAAATGAATCATTTTTTTCTTAAAATCATTATTACATGTGTGTAGTAAGAATTTGGAAGTAGATACATTAAACTGATAAGAGTGGATAAAAATGCTTTATAGACAAAAGATTTGTTATACTACCTAAATTATTTCATTAAACAATAATTAAAATATTTCGCTAGCATGAATATAAAAATACAGATAAGTGAAAAATAGTTAAAAGACTAAGAATAGAAAATTTAAAACATATTCTCTTTTTGTGATAAAGTAAATTTATTAAAATAATGGTTAAATAAAATAAATATTTCAGAAATTGTGTTAAAATATTTAATTGATGTGAAAAAAAGAGAAAAATATGGTATGGGTTATTGCAGGTGGATTGAAGAGTCTAAAAATTGGGGAAGAACTAGATCTGAGTGAACCATTTATGTGTATGTCCTGATAGCCTAGACTGGCTAAGCTTTGTTGCCTCCAACTCTAAAAATGTTATATTCAACTTATTTCATATAAGATTTCTACAGAAAATATAGCTTGAAAAAAACACAGAGGGGTGGAGAAACATATTTTTGCCATTATAAAAGACAGAATTGTAATATTTGTGATGGTTTTATAAAATTGAAAAAAGGTAAATGTCTAAAATTAAAATTGATAATATAAAACAATTAAACATTATAAACATTTTTAATCTCTTGCCCTATCACAAATTTGAAAAACTATAAAGGCAAAATTTTCCTGCTATAAAATAGCAAAAATTAAACATCCCTACAGTATCCAATGCTGTGCATATCTGATGCACTTTTGAGTTCCAGGCACTTTATATGATTTCAACCTCCTACTAGGTTCTCTCTGAATGTCTTGCATTACTAATAAAATCATATGAGGCATGCGGGAGAAGTGGTATGGCTACACATTGCAAATAGTCACATAAAATGATTTAATATTTTTGGAAAGCAATATAGCCATATGTTCAAGAAACTTGAATCTTTTATATTATTTGATTCAGCAACCCCATTCATGGAATTATGTAGCACAAAAATTCAAATATTCATCTTGAGTTATGAGAGTGAAAAATTGGAAATTATTTATTCAAATTAAAATGATACATGGCCAAATGAATTATAATATGAATTCCACTGAATAATGTGAATAATTCCATTGAATATGTAAAACTATGTGGCTGTATATAGCAATGTTATATAAATTTGTACCAATACGCAAAATTCATATGTATAAAAATAAGAATTAAAATGGATATTTAAAATGAAATGCCTGAATTGAAAATAGTTGAGTTCTTTGGATAGTGGGATTGCAGTATAAGTATACTCTTTTAGTTCTATATTATCATCTATTCCAAGTACATGTTTGTCAGTGTGTCTGCATGTGTCTGTATATCTATATGTATTGGGAGGGAAAGGAAACTTGTGGACCTATATTTTTAAAATTATAATTCTTGATATTGTATTAATTTGAAAGAATGAAAAAATTGATTCAATGTCTAAATTGATGAATGAGTCATATGAAGACTCCAATGTAATAACAATGATAATATTACACATTTAATCAAAATGAAAAAATGTTATTGCATTCCCTCAACACCACATATTGAAAGAATTTCATTATTTCAAAAGTCCTTGGGCATAATATTGGGCAGTCATCCACAACAAGGAGAAAATTTTTTTTTTTTCCCCTGGGAATCCCCCACCCAACAGTAACTTTCTCACAGTTCCCTTCATGGCCTCATTATTCAGACTGTAGATAATAGGGTTGAGTGTTGGGGGATCTACTGTATAAAATATAGAAATCATAAGATCAGAAGCAGTTGGAGAATCTGAGAACTCAAAAGTGCATCAGATATGCACAGCATTGGATACTGTAGGGATGTTTAATTTTTGCTATTTTATAGCAGGGTTTTAGGAACAACAAGGAACTGGTGGCAAGAAAAAATGGAACAACAAAGAGGTGATGCAGGCAGTCAGAGAAGTCCTTGGACCGGCCCTCAGCAGAGAGCACTGTTAGAACTGTGGAGAAGATGTACATATAGGACAAGACAATGGAGATGGAGCAAATGAACCCCGTCAGAAAAATGAAAGCAATCACGCCTGTTCACTCCAATGTAATTGGAGCAGGAGAGCTTCAGCAGCTGGGGCACATCACAGAAGAACTGGTGGATGGTTTTTGCCCTGCAGAATGTGATGGAGAATGTGGCTGCTGTGTACAGTATTCCAGAGTTAGCCCCACTCTACCACACAGCTGCCACAGCCCCCTGGCAGGTACCAGGATCTATGATAAGCTCGTAGTGCAGTGGGAGGCAGGTGACTGCATAGCGATTGTAAGACATCACAGTGAGAACAGCCACCTCAGCCCAGGCCAGTGAGGTGAAGAAGAAAACTTGAAGCACACACTGACCATGGGAAATATAGCTATCGCCCTTCAGGGAACTGTCAATGAACTGCAGGACCATGATGGAAATGCAGGAGAGGTCCAGGAGGGAGAGGTGCTTCAAGGAAGTAATACATTGGGGATTGGAGAGCCTGGTCCAGTGTGGTGATGGTGATGATGATGAGGTTACCTGCCAAGGTCAATAGGTACATCAACAAGGACAGTAAAGTGTGTAGGATCTGAAGCCCATGGTTGTCTGAAAACCCCATGAGGAGGAAATCACTCATTGGGGTTACGCTTTCCATAACCATTTTGAAGATACAAAATGAAGAAGTGGTGGCTGGAAGATAAGAGAAACGGGGAAATGCAGGACAAAGAAATTAACATAAGCATCCATTCACTTATTCTTCGTTGTTTCTTCAGAAATTCCTTATTGAAGACCTATTAAGGATCAGCTGTGCCTAGGTATTAGGGATTCCAAAATGAAGAGATGTGTGTCTTTAATTCATGAAGCTTACAGTCTACCCTAGTAAACCAGTAGCTATAGTTGAGTGACCATGTGGTCAAAATCAGTGGCCCTCCTGAAAAATGCTTACATCTGCAGCAAACACACACAAAAAATCATTATTCCATTTCCAAAGGTGGAGCCCATCATTTTCCTTTAAGTCAATAGCAGAAAAGAAGTGATTAGCTTTAGGACAGAGGTTTCTGAAGTTGGGTGGGTTGCATTTGTGTATGGTACATTGCTCTATTTTTGCAAATGGAATGACCTTTAGAGGAAATATGGCATTGCAAATTGAAACAGGGGTTAGCTGATTGAAAAGGGCTATATATAAAGTCCTTTTCCTGCTCAAAAATTCTGCCATTATAGTGAGAGACCCTTGTAATGGTGAAATCAACACCTAATGGTATAGAGTTATCCTCATTTCAATTAATATTTTCTTAATGTGAATCTCATTGAAATCTAGAACAAAACATTATTTCAAAAAAAAATTATATGTCACATTCAGATTCAGTAAATATTCTGATTGTCTGGAGTACCTTCTATATCTACCAACGATCCATTTCAATATTCATTGTATTCAAATTCCCTTCATATCATTTTTCTCCAGTTCAAATAATTAAATATTTATTGATGGTTCACTGCATGCAAAGGTATTTGCCAAAAGAGAAAAACATAGTGATTGTTTTGAAATGGTCTTAAAAGTGGAAGGAAAATATTCAAATATTCAGTATGCAACTTGAGAAAGAGAATGTGAAGTGGTATAGAGTGATAGTTCAGAGAACGGCTAAAGCAACTTTAGGTTACTTGTGCAGTATTTGTGCTTTATGGATGTGGCCAAGTGCTCTACACTCATTTTAATTCTATGCATTTATTCTTCATATTTAGTTAATGTTAGGAGTAATATTTTGACAAGGCTTTTGCATAGTTTGTAACAAATGTTTCACAACAATGCAAGGTATTGGTGGAGGGGTGATGTACGTGACTACTGCATAATGTTATGCATTTTTATTATGTAAGTTCACAACTTTTACTATCCGCTTATTCTTTATGTATGTTCATGTGTGTATGATATACTTCAAATATATATATTTAAAAAAAGAAAAATAAGTTCCACCCTCATTAAAATACTCATCAGTATATGAGAGCTGATGAGTTACTTCATAATGAGTCCCAACATTCCTGCATTTTTCCATTCTTTGTGACATCTATACAACAGCTGGAAAACTGCTGCATCAGTGTCTTTTCTGGCTTTAATCTAAAACCTGGGAAATCTTGGAAATCACAACCTAGAGAATCCTAAACTTGAGACTAGCACCCTTACCCCATTCCATACTGATCTGGGAGAGACTTTCATAATTAATAGCCTCTTTTATTTAGTTCTTTTTCTAAGGTGTGGTATCAATCCCCCCTGGTTATCCTGTATTCTTATGCTGCCTCCCTCCCTTCTCTTATGTGAGGAATGGAAATGGCATTTGAGGACTCTGTTTCTACATCCTATTGACTGATGGGGTCTCCAATTTAAATGTACAAAAAATGGATATTAAATAATTAAAAGACTTTAAACTTCTGTTTTGGCTGCCACATTTGCTTCTTTTCTCTCACTGTCAATATGAACCCCCCACAACTTTATTGATTTTGATCACTGTCTCACACTGGATAATAAAAAGCAGGAGGAATGAGAGAGCAAGTATGTGCCTCCAACAACGTCTTCCTTTCAATGTCCTGATTTTTGCCTTTTTCATTGAATTGATAAGATGAAAAATAACATTATTGTCCATACTTAATTTTGACTTTGGTTTAGTAAATATTTTAATTTGCCAAATCTGTATAAGCAATTATCAATAGACAAGGGAGGTCTAAAAACTAAACAACTTTGAGTGCTCATTTTTATGAGAGACACCATACTAGAATTATATATTACTTAATCCACACATGCATTTTTATCTTCTATAAGTTAAGAAATTTGACCTCCATTTTATAGAAAAAAATAAAACTGAAAGTATTTAAGTAAGAGAATTGGCCTTTCCACTTACCACCACTTCCTCAAATATAAAATCTATCAATATTTGTGAAAAGCAAGCAGGAACATTGGGTTTTTTAAAAGCCACAATTACACAGAAAGCATATCTATACAAGGATATCTCTCTCCATGATATCAGGGATTATTTGAAGAAGTGTTTCACAGCTGCTTTACTGAGATTTATATATAGATATAAAATATTAACCTTTTCCAATTTACTTGTTTTCCTTAATGTGGTTCATTATGTAATATATTTATATAAATTCAGCCAAATGATTTTGTTAATCTGCTCATTTTCAAGGAAGTATACTTCCTTCCTTGTAAAATTAATAATCATGCTTTTTCGAACTCAATTTGAATATTATAGCATTCTGTTAGTTTCCATAAAATCTTTCCTTCTTTCCTTACCCTAAATTAGAAAACTCTCCACAGCTGGTTCTCTGTGTGTGGCCAGCTATCAAAGCTGATTATCAATTACTGAACTTTATCATGTAGAATAAAACAGATCTTTTTAAACATGTTGTTTCAATTGAGAAGTGAGCTTTTTTGGCATCTTTCCTAATGGAAGCCTGAACAAAATGATAACTATATTTCATTTACTCTACCCACATGGCATCTGGGACTTGGAGTCCTTGTAATGTCACACAGAGGAAGATGAGTTCAGTAAGGCAAGGTTAGGTAACCCTTGCTCAGTGCTCTCTGACTTTAATAGATCTGTGAATCCCTTGGAGACCCCATTGAATTATCAGAACCTAAGCACCCTGTCAGAAATTGAGATTCAGTGGGTCCCGATGGTGACCAGGTACTTGAATTTCTAACATGCTCTCAGGTGGTGCTAAGGTTGCTGGTCTGAGGGTCACATCTGGAGAAATGTTTCCCTGGCTATCATGTATTTCTGAAAGGCAAAATAGAAAATTTCTAATATATATACATATGAAACCCTGATGAAGACATCCCAGGAAACTAGAAGTCAGTGTTTTTTATCTTTAGGTTAGAAATTCAGACCTATCATCACATCTCAGATATGCAATGCCTATCAAAACAGCACTCACAATCATGAAAAATATTTTCAAACAATCTCTAAAATAACATTGCAACAGTAACCGAGAAAGTCATAAGGTGGCCCTGGTTACTAAAATTTTTATTAAAATCTTTGCTGCACATTAATAAGTACTTAGAAGTAAATGTTATTCTACAATTTTTCTTTTGTAATTTTTGAGTTCTCTTATCCTCCTTTTTGATATATTTTCAGTAATAATCATAGGAGTGCAGATTAAACATTACATGTTCTGCATTTTACATTTCCTATAAAATAAAATTAAGAAAGCTAGAGTTATTGAACTTAGGCTAATAAAACACTTTTTACAGGTTTTTAAAATTTCCAAATGTCTTTCTAAAGTTATTATGTAAAACTCTATTGCTCCCAGTATTTTTCAATCACAGTTTTGTCAACATGAGAATTCATCATTTGTCATATCTTGCATTAAATAAGCCGACTGATCAAGTTTGAATCCTAATTGTGCCTTTACCTTCTCTGAGGTGACTTCAATTAGGTATTGCATTATTCAGACTTCTCTTCTATAAAATGAGAATATTGTTGATTAAAGGATTCATGTAAAGTGCTCAGCTTATGACTACAAAATAATAAGCCCTTGATGGTCTCATCATCATTAATGTCTTATTTAAAATTTTATCACAAAATCTTTCAGAAAATTGAAAAGAGTTGACATTTTCTATTTTGTTTTATAAAGCCAATATGACCTCATTGAGAACTTTGATCATCTCAATAGATAAAGAAAAACATATGATAAGATTAAATGTCCATTCATGATGAGACCACTAAATCACTCAGCATTCTCAGATAAGAAGGAAACTTCATCTGATAAAGAGTATCTACATCATGAAATATTTCCTTTGTGAGTTGAGAAATAAGACAAGAATCACCACTATCCATGCCACCACTATCAGTAAGACAAGAATCACCACTATTCAACAGTGAAGTAAACAACAACCAAAAAACCTAATATCAAGTTATAAAATTTGGAAATAGATGTCATGGATGAGTATAAAAATTGAAAACAAATTACATTCAAACTATTAGAATTAATTAGTACATAGAGATAATTTAATAAAAGTTTTAAAACCAAAAAAATTTCATTAGCATCAAAAGCTCTAAATATCTAGACATCCTTCTTATTGAACATTTGCAAAACCTCTATATTGAAAACTGCAAAACATTGCTCAGATAAATTAATGTAGACTTATATAAATTGGGGTTATAGCATTTTCATAAATTAGAAGTTATAATATTGTTACAAAGTCAATTCTCTCCAAATAGATCTATAAATTCCATGTGAATCCTAATAAAATTCTAGCAGTTTTTGTTTTTGTGTAAATTAACAAGATGTTTCTATAATCAATATATAAATGCTAGCCCCAAAACCACCATGGCCAGAAGAAGAACAAACATGGAAAACTTACACCACTAGATAGCAAAATTTATAAAGCTATGATCATTAAACAAAACAATTGTACAGAATCGGGTATCCAGAACCAGACTGACATATATCTCATCAACAGAATTATGATAAATTTGCCACTGCAATGTAGTGGGGGGAAGGGTGGTCTTTCCAATAAACTACTTTGGGACAAGTGAATACCCATATAAAAGGACTATGCTGTTTACAAGTCAATTTCAAATCTATCTAGATCTTAATGTGCAGTGTGAAACTATAAAATTCCCTGAAAAAAAAATAGAATACCTTCAAGACCTTGGTTTAGGCGAAGATTCTTTTATTCTGGATACAAAATGTACTAAACAGAAAAACAAAGGTAAATAAATTGGACACCACCAAAAAAATTCTCTGAAAAGGAAATATGAATTTCCAATCAATATTTAAAAGGTGTTTCATCTTACTAATACTCAAGGAATGTAAATTATGTAGACAATGAGATGCCGTCAGAAACTATCAAAAATTTTTGAAATTTAACGATGAACTATTATTTGTCAAAAATGTAAGAAGTGGCTAAACAGTCATTTGATGATAATTTACAGTCATAATTATTAATACCTGAAAACCATTGTAAGCATTGATGCCATGTCCTGCTGAATCAGCAGCAGGACTCACTCCAAAAGATGTAGGCAGTGATCCAGCCGGGACTGCCTCACAATGGAGCCTGGTGGGATTCTGAAGACAGGGGTACTAAATACAATGGTGTTCAGTCCTTATACAATATGGGGGAATTGATTTCCAGAGAGCTGCCTCTCCTTGGCAATAGACAGTGAGATTTGTTACAGATTATGTGATGATGATAAGAAGTTCACTAGATATGACCACAACTATGACAACCTCTCTTTAGATTATATAGGGCTGGGAGATAAAGGTGGCTGAAAACCAGAGGCAAGTTTAGGAAAAGCATCTGGATATGGGTTCCTTTCTCAAAGCAAGATGTACCTGGGGCAGTCAACATTCATGGTTATAGCGCCTAAAGCTGGGCCTGCTTCCAAGAAGTTATGTGGAGAGATGGCTGGCAGGCAGGGGGGTTGGGGACAGATGTGGGCAAGGGTGTGGTCAACCCTTGGTAAGGTAAGAGATGCTATATGTATTGTACAATTGATAGACTAAGTATCTAACTTAAAATTAGAGATTAAATCAGAAAATCCCAAACTAAGTAAAAAATGATACATAAATACATGTAAAAGCAGAAGTTATTGAAATGGACAACTAAGAATGACGGGATTAAAACTTTATTTCTATAAAATATTATTAAAATGTTAAATTTCTGACAATATGTTCTAAGAATAAATCTTGTAATACACCAATTAATAATATTTGGTATAAAAATGGAGCTAAAATGCCAGATAAGTTTGAAAAATGAGCTAATAAAAGAATAAAATGTGAAACTGTGTACCTGTATGTTTGAAAAATTACTTGATAGGATTTGTTAATTAAAGAATTATAAAAGAACATACTGGCTTCCTTACTTATACTTATGCATTCCAAGAATGCTACCACCTCTGGACATTGCACTTTGTTTCCTCTGCCAGGAATGTTCTTCCCCCAAATGTCCACTTGGACATTTCTTAAGCTTTCTTTTTACCTATGGTGTTATGAGTTAAGGCTTTACTGTATCAGATGACCTACTTCTTGCCCTGTCTCTCTCATCTTTTCTGCTTTCTTCTATCATATCTAACAGAGCATGTCTACATGGTTATTGTTAATGGTTTCTCTCCCACAACAGACCACGAAGATAGAAATTTGTGTAGTTTCTCACTTCTGGATTTTCTCTTGGAGTTCAAATAAATGAAATTGAATGATTGAGGAATGAAAGAATAAAAATTTATGAAATCCTAATGATACATAAAAAACATTGCATGCAAGTTATCATCAAATATAATGAAAAGCTTATCAAAAGTTAAATAGATGGCATTTCTTAAATGGATAAAGGGTTTGTAGCAGACTGGTGCTTTGGTGGCCTCCAAAAAAATCATGCTTCCCATTTGTCATGTCCATTACACAATGACTCTGGGCTTGGCCATGTGACAAGTTAAATCAATGAGACATATGCAAGCAGAGGTAATATCACTTGCACATGGGGCTTGTTTCTGGGAACATTTGTTCTTTGGATTATCCTTGGGATCTGACAAAATAAACCTTGCAAAATTAAGAACTGGGATTCTTTGGAGGAGAACCAAGGACCAAAAGCTCCATCTGAACTTTCAGCTAGAAGCTAACACTAAAATGCTTGGAGCATATTGGTTTTACAAAGCTGTGCAAAAGTAAATAAATATTGTTGTTTTAATTCACTAGGTTTGGGTGGCTTATTACGCAGAAGTAGACAACCGAAACAAGATGTTTTACTAAAACCAAGTGGAAAACATGTAGTCAGTGTGATCAAGACAGGACTGCCGAGTGTCATAACTTCTGTTCAATATTGTCTGATGCTTTTAGTCAGTGCACTAAGGCAAAGAAAATAAAGCACACCTATAGGTATTTGAATGGAAGAAAAAAAGTTTCCTTAATCACAAAAAAGAAATTTTCCTACATAGAATATCTCTAAGAACCTATAGATAAAACATTAGAAAAATGAGATAATTTCATACATTTCTTGGGTCAAATATCAAATTTAATTGTATATGCCAGAAAAAAAGGAGTGAAATATATTTTTAAATGTAATTTTTAATAATACTCAAATAAAAATTTCCAGAAAGAAATTTAATAAAGCATAGAAAAAACATAACAGAGAATATAAAACTTTACTGGAAGACTTTAAAGAATAACTAAGTAATTAAAGTCATTCACTTTAATAATGGTTGTGAAGATAAAATCTTTACTAATTTTAATTTCCTTTGTTAGTTTGTAGATTCAATGCAGTTCTTGTCCTGTACAGCAATTAACCCACTGTTGTAGTAGCACAGGGTTAGACAGACCAGTGGAAGAGAACAGAGGGTCCAGAGGAGATTGTCACATAAGTGGACATTAAAAATAAGTAAACAGAACAGGGAAAATTGGTTATCCATACTAATAAAAGAAAAATAAATAGATTGAAATCCTCCTGATTTCTTGTTGAAAAGTCCATTTTTATAATAAAAATTTAAGTAGAGTCAAAATTTTACAACTTTAAAAAGGAGCTTTTAGAGATTATCTTTATGACTTTGGGATCCCCCAGAATTTTTAATAAAAAACAAAGCAAGGATGAACCATAAATATTTGTCATATTTTAATAAATCCAACAAACTAACATTACCATACATGTGCACCTCAGAAAAAAAACATAAAGTGAGTAAAAGTCAAGCAGCAGAATGGGCGAGCGTATGTGCCATTGCAATAAGTTACAAAGTTTAGTACTCTAAAGATACAAATAATTCTTACAATTCTAAAAAAAAAAGAAAATGATCCAAATGAAAATGATCATAAGTCCATGAACAGACTGAAATGGCAATAAACACACAAACATGAAACATGCTATTATTTTATACCCATAAATACTCTTAGAGT
Source organism: Tolypeutes matacus (assembly GCA_026826555.1). NCBI lineage: Eukaryota > Metazoa > Chordata > Mammalia > Cingulata > Chlamyphoridae > Tolypeutes > Tolypeutes matacus. The sequence continues at coordinate 40,699 of JAKSZT010039542.1, forward strand.
AAAACCATGTAAAGAAAGTAAAGCCAGGAGGTAGCTTCTGCAAAGCTGGTGAGTGTGTAACAACTTTGAAGCAACTGAAACAACTTTGGAGAACAATTTTACATTACATAGCAAAGTTTTAGATGGGAGAGGAGAAACATGACCTTTTGGGGAATTTATAGTGGGTTTATTTTAGGGAAAATGGAGGAGGAAAAAGAGCCTCTAGTGGTGTATAAATGAAAATGAGCATTATTCATATTTAGGTAACATTTTTAAAAAATGTGCAATCAAGTATTAAAAAGTGTATTAGTAATGAAGGATGATATTAATGTGGGAAAATGTGTGAGGGGTAGGAAGTGGGGCATAAGGGAATCCTTCACAACAAAAACTTTAATGCAGCTAACCAGGGCACCTCAAAATACATGAGACGAACATTGAAAAAATTAAGTGAGAAATATATGCCTCTACAATTATAGTGGGGGACTTTAATACACCATTATCACCAATAGACTGAACATCTTGACAGAGAATCAATAAAGAAATAAAGACTCTGAATAATACATTAGAGGATCTGGACCTAACAGATAAATACAGAACACTACACCCAAATACAATGGGATATACATTCTTGTTGAGTGCTCATGGATTACACTCCAGGATAGATCACATGCTAGGCCAAAGAAAAACTCTCAATGAAATGAGGAAGATTGAATTATATAAAGCAATTTTCTGGTCACAATGGAATGAATGTGGACTTCAGTAAGGCACAGAGAAGCAGATTAGACAAAAAGATATAGAAGTTGAACAACACACTCTGTATTAGTCAGCCAAAGGGGTGCTAATGTGAAATACCAAAAGTGGTTTGGTCTTTATAAAGGGTATTTATTTGGGGTAAAAGTCCACACATACCAGGCCATAAAGTGTTAAGTTTCTTCTCTCACCACAGTCCATTGCCACGTGTTAGAGCAAGATAGCTGCCTGCGTTTGCCAGGGTTCAGGCTTCTGGGGTTCCTTTCTTCCCAGGGCTGCATTTCTCTCTGGGCTTAGCTCCTGTTTCCTCCACAAGGTCAACTGTAGATGATCTGGCGAATGGCTTGCTTCTCTTCTCCTGGGGCCTTCTTTCCAACATCAAACTGCTTCTCAAAAGACTGCTTCAACTTTGTTCTTTGCCTTGCCTTTTATATTCGATTCCCCACCCACCAAGGGGCGGGGCTCAATGCCCTAATCCTAACCTAATCATGCCCAGATTAACAGATCAGTTTACAAGCATGATCCAATTATATTTTTGGAATTCATAATTGCATCAAATTCGCCAATGGTTACACACTCTTAGACAATCAGTGTGTCAAGGAGGAAATTGCAAAAGAAATCAGTAACTACCTTGAGACAAATGAAAATGACAACACAACCTATCAAAACCTAGGGGATGCAACAAAATCTGTACTGAGAAGGAAATTCATAGGCACAAATGCCTATATCAAAAAAGAAGAAGGAGCTAAAATCAAAGACCTCACCACAAAACTTGAGGAATTAGAAAAAGAACAAAAAACTAACTCCAAAGGAAGTAGAAAGAAAAATAACAAAGATTAGGCCAGAGCTGAATGAAATTGAAAATAAGAAAGCACCAGAAAAAATATACAAACCAAGGATGTTTTTTTGAAATGATTAATAAAATTGAGAAATCTTTAGTTAGACTAACACAGAAAAAAGATATAAAATAAGAAATGAGGAAAGGGATATCACCACTGACCCATAGAAATAAAGAGGATACTTTGAAAAATTCTATGCCATCAAGATGGATAATTTAGAGGAAATGGACAAATTCCTAGAAACACACAAGCAGCCTACATTGACAGAAGAAGAATTTGATCAACTCATCAGACCAAAGACAAGTAATGGGATAGAATTAGTCAGCAAAAACGTACCAACTAAGAAAAGCCCAGGACCAGTTGGCCTCACACGTGAATTCTACCAAACATTCTGGAAAGAACTAACACCAATCCTGCATAAACTCTTCCAAAAAATAGAAGTGGTAGGAACATTGCCTTACTCATTCTATGATGCCAAAATTACCTTAATATCACAGCCATACAAAGGCACAAAGAGAAAGGAAATCTATAGACCAATCTCTCTAATGAACGCAGATGTTAAATCCTCAATAAAATACTTTCTAATCATATTCAACAACACTGCAAATGAATTATACACCATGAGCAATTCGGTTTCATCCCTCGTATGCAAGGATGGTTCAATATAAGAAAATCAATCAATGTAATAAACCACATAAACAGATCAAAAGAAAGAATTCAAATGATCATCCCTATAGATCCAGAAAAATAATTTCACTAAATACAGCACCATTTCCTGATAAAAACATTTCAAAAGATAAAGGGTATATATGGAAAACCCACAGCTAACATAAAATTCAATGGTGAAATCCTAAAAACTTTCCCTCTAAGATCTGGAACAACAAAAGGATGCCCATGGACAATTCTCTTATATAGCATTGTATTAGAAGTACCGGCTCGAGTACTTAGGCAAGAAAAAGATATAAAAGCATACAAATCAGAAAGGAAGAAGTAAAAATTTCACTATTTGCAGATTACTTGATCCTGAAACTCAGAAGCCCTGAGAAATCTACAACAAAGCTTCTAGAGCTTATAAATGAGTCCAGTAAAGTGGCAGGTTATAAGATCAATGTGCAAAAATTGTAGCATTTCTGTACTCCAATAATGAGCTATCTGAGGTGGAAATCAAGAAAAAAATTCCATTTACAATAGTAACCAAAAAAATCAAATACATAGGATTAGATTTTACTAAAGATGAAAAGGATTTGAATGCATAAAAAGTACACAACGTTGTTGAAGGAAGTCAAAGAAGACCTAAGTTAATGGAAGAATATTCCCTCATCATGGATAGGAATACTAAACATCATTAAAATGCCTATCCTATCCAAAATGATTTACAGATTAACTGCAATCTCAATAAAAGTTACTACAGCACTTATTTACTGAATGGGAAAAGCTAATTGTGAAATTTATTTGGAAAGGCAAGTGATTCTAAATAGCCAAAGACATGTTGAATAAGAAAAATGAAATCAGAGAAATCGCACTACCTAACTTTAAAACATACTACAAACTTACAGTGGTCAAAACTGTATGATATTGGCACAAGGATAAACATACTGATCAGTGTAATTGAATTGAGAGTTCTGATATACATCTCCACATATAGAGTCAACTGATATTCAACAAGGCCACCAAACCCACTCAACCTAGAAAGAATGGCCTCTTCAACAAACAGTGCTTGGAGAACTGGATATCCATATCCATAAGATTGAGAAAGGAATACGATCTCACACCTTATATAAAAATTAACACAAGATGGATCAAAGATCTAAATATAAGAGTCAAGACCATAAAGATCTTCAGAGATAATGTAGGGAAGCATCTACAAGATCTTGTATTAGGAACTGGTTTTGTGAGCAATTAAGCAAATTGAGCTAGAGTCTGGAAGATAGGTTTATAAGAGGTTTATAAGAAACAGAAGAGGAGTAGAGTGTTGTGAACCAATGCCCATATGGGCAAAATCTAAGATAAGATGGAAGGGTTTAGTTGTGTAGTGGATGGGAATGACAGTGGTGCAGTGATGCTATTAGGTTAGATAGTGTTGGCCTGTGAGGGGGGTAGGGTAAGGGGTTTCCAATGTCCATTGAACTGGGGATAGATTCAGGGGAGGGAGCAGTTGAACTCTGAGGATTTGTGGGTATGTGGTTCAACTACAATGTTGGGAAATCTTTTGGCATATATGGCAGGGGGCGTTACTGGTTTGGGGTGTTGGATGAGGAAGCATGTGGGACAGGGTGCACCTTGGGCAGGCTTCTAGGGAGTATGTGAGTGTTTACCCTGGCATAGCACATTTTATCAGTGTGTGGAGACCCACATTAAAAAGTGGAAAAGTATTGGACTCCCATCCTAGGCCGTCTTGCTATGTTCTCAAATAGAGAGGTGGGATTCTCTCGAGAGCATAGGCAGTGCCTAATATGGGAGGGCAGGCCAGTATATCAATTCTTCAATGTTGTTGCAATTAATTATGTATCCTGTTCTTCAAGGAGTGAAGCTTGCTGGTTGCTGTGGGTCCTGAGGGGATGGGAAGGGAGGAATAGAATATATGGAAGAGGGGGCATTTTGGGGGCATTGGAGCTGTTCTACATGATCTTGCAATGATGAATAAAAGCCATGTTAAATTTTGTCAAAATTTGTTAATGTGTATGGTCCAAAATGTAAATCATATTACAAATCATTTACCATGGTTAACAACAATGCTTCAATATTTGTACATCAGTTATAACAAATGTACCATCCACATGTAATATGTTACCAATAGGGGAAAGGAGAAAGGGAGGAGGATGTTGGGTATTGGGAATTTCCTATATTCTGTATCTGACTTTTCTGTAACCTAAATCTTTTAAGATGAAAAAAAAAAAAAGGATACTGGGGAATAAACAGATAAAAATTTCACTGTACATGTAAGACAACAGATTTTACAGTATGAAAGATATAATGTTGAAATTTTTTTAAAATTTTGTTTTATTATTTTATTTTTTATTATTTCAAAATCTTTTAAATTTTCATATTTTATTTGTCAATTTTAAAACTATCATTATTATTTCATTTTCTTATTAATTTTACACTGTTATTCTGTTGGCTTCATTTTTGAAGAAGCTTTGGATCACAGAAGGGGTAAAACTGTGACAGGGGAGGATGATTAGTGATGGGTGTCAGTGATGGAGCATGAATGGGAGGAGGTTCACCTGGGGCATACATATGAGGCATATGAATGAGTTCATGTGTTCTCTCTTCTTGAGAGTTCACCTCTTTTACTAAATATACAGTGTCCATCTTTATCTCTTACAATAGTTTTGCATTTAAAGTCTATTTTGTCTGATATTAGGATATTAGGATAGCTACTCCTGCCTTTTTTGTCTATTGTTTGCTTGTAAAATTGTTTTCCAGCCATTCATTTTCAGTCTCCTTGAATCCCTGGGTTGAATGTGGGTTTCTTGTAGACAACATATAGATGGATTATATTTCCGTATCCATTCTGCCAATCTGTGTTTCTTGAGTGGTGAATTTAATCCATTAACATTCAGTGTTATTACTTGCAACAAGTTTCTTACTTCAGCCACATTTTCTTTGGGCTAATGTATGTCATATGTTGTTTTTATTTATCTCTTTGTCTTTTTAGTTGTTTTTACACTCTCCTCCAACTCTCTGTCCCTTGTTTTTTCCTTTCAACTTGTAGAACTTCCTTTAGTATTTCTTGAAGTGCAGGTTTCTTACTGGCATATGCTCTTAATTTCTGTTTATCTGTGAATATTTTGAATTCTCCATCATTTTTGAATGCCAATTTTGCTGGATAGAGAATTCACAGCTTGAAGTTTTTTCTTTTAGTACTTTGACTATGTCATACCACTCTCAGCCATTATTTCCTTCAATAATCCTTCTGTTCCCTTTCCCTTCTCTTCTCCTTCTGGGATTCCAATAAAGCATATGTTTGTGTATTTTGTGTTTTTGGTTAAATCTCTGAGTCCCTGCTGGATTTTTTAAATCTTTTTATCTATCTGTTCAACTATCTGTTTGATTTCAGATGTATTGTTATATTTTTATGTATGGTAACAATTTCTTCAGTATGCTCCCCCAGTGTCTTCTTAATATCCTAATCTCTTCCTTCACTTAATTAAGTTGGTCCTTGATATTTGTTTGGAATGCTTTGATTAGTTGTTTACAAACATAATCCAATATCTACTTTTGGAATTCATAAATAATACCAAATTGCTACACTCGCAATTCGAGAAATGCAAATCAAAACAGCAATGAGATATCATCTCCATTGCATAGAATGACCATGACTTAAAAAACAAAAACAAAAAGTTTTGGGGAGGTTGTGGAGAAATAGGAACACTCCTTCAATTTTAGTGGGATTGTAAAATGGTGCACCCTATGTGGAAGATAGTTAGGCAGTTCCTCAGGAAGCTAAATATAGAACTGCCATATGATGCAGCAATTTCTCTACTAAGAATATATCTAGAAGAACTGAAAACTGTGATGTGAACAAACATTTATTCACCAATGTTCATAGCAACATTATTCACAATTGCCAAAAGATGGAAACAGTCCAATTGTCCATCATAGAATGAATGGATTAGCAAAATATGGTATATGTATATGATGGAATACAATGCTGCAGTAAGAAGAAATGAAACTGGGACACATATGATAACATGGATGATTCTTGAAGACATTATGCTAAGTGAAATAAGTCAAACACAAAAGGACAAGTATTACAAGGTCTCACTAATATGATCTAAATACAAATAACAATCACATGGATTTAAAACCTAGAGTATAGGTTATTAGCAGATAAGAGGAGGGCTAAAAAGGTGTACAGATGCTTAATATATATAGAATTTTTAATTAACTTGACTGTAAAAGTGTGGAAATGGATAGAGTTGATAACACATTATAGTGTGTAGAACTAATGCAGCTGGTTTACAAATGGAATTGTGGATGAAAAGGGTAGTCTAGGGATGTAAATGTCAATTTAAAGGGATCAAGAGAATAATCTAGGGACTGAATAATGCAGTGAACCCAGAGGTGGATGGGGATTGTGGTTGATGATACAAATACAAGAATGTCCTTCTAGGAACTAGAATGGATGTATGTCAGTATTGCAGAGTCGTGGGAATGTGCAGAAGCATGGGAAAAATATAATTAATGTAACCTATGGACTATAGTTAATAGCAATACTATAATATTCTTGCATCAATGTCAAAGATGTACTCTGTTAATAATAGCAGTCATGGAAAATAATGTCAAATGTATGCTATGGCCATAGTTAGTGTAATACTCTGATGATATTACCCCATAATCTGTTAAAAATGTTCCACAATGGTGTGGTGTGTTGGTGAATGGGTGTTGTATGGGAATTCCACGCATGTCTATGATATTTTCTAAGTTCACAATTTCTGTAATAAAAATGTATTTTCAAAAGATGTCAAATTTCTTGCAATATGTTCTAAGGATATATATTATAATGCACTAATTAATATATTATGAATAAAAGAGGACTAAAATGCCAGATAATGGTGAAAAATAAGATAATACAAGATAATAAAAAATAAGATAATAAAAGAATAAAATGTGAAACTGTATGCCAATAGTTTTGAAAAATTAGTTGATATGATTTATTAACTAAAGAAGAAAAAGGGAACATGCTGGGTCCCTTACTTATATTTATGCAATCCAAGAATGCTTCCACCTTTCAACTTTGCATTTTCTGTTTCTTATACCAACAAAGTTCTTCCCCAGATGTCCACTTGGCTTACTCATTTCTTTATAATATGGTGTTATTAGTAAAAACTACTGTATCAGATGACTACATCCTGCCCTGTTTTTCTCATTTGCTCTGCTTTCTTCATCTCTAAGGCCTGTCATCATCTATCATCACACATGTTTACATGTTTATTGTTAATAGTTTCTCTCCCACTATATCCTATGAGGATGGAAATTTGAATCATTAATCACTTCTGGATTTCCCCTTGGAGTTCAAATCAATTAAATTGAATAACTGATGAATGAAAGTACCAAAAAATGTATGAGGGGCACTTGGTCCAGTAGCGTTGGACACCCACTGAGACACAGAAGGTAGTGGAGAAGCCCCATTGGCGGTGGCACATGGGGATGGTGAAGGGAGCAACACAGGAGAAATGCAGGCTGGGGCGAGGGACCAAGACCCTGCAAAAAAAGATAAGGCAAAAGAGCATACTTGGCATTTACTGCATTCCTCTTATTTCTTGCTACTAGAACTCCCCTCATGTGATTATGGTGGCACAAGAGGCAAAATACAGACTTTAACACAGTGTTTATGAATAACTATGGGCCAAATTGGGAAGAAATCCAAGAAGGGAGCAGTTTGTTGGTGTAAGCCTGTAAAATCAGAGTACATGTGACTGGGAACAGCTAAGAGGTTCAGAAGAGCTGATGAAGTAAAGAGTATGATTCATTCCCATTATCAGAAATTTTCGATAGAATGAAATCTTAAACCATGAATGGAAACGGTGAAGGATACAGTCTGTGTATATCATGACTTCTGTAAGCTCATTCATTATGGGGGACCAGGGAGTGTTCGGTGACCCCTGAAATGGATTTGCAAACACAGGTAATACCATTAAAGGCTCTGAATGTGATTGCTTCTGTGTCTGTAATGTATTCTTGGTCTTCTGTACAGCAGAATTTTATGGTGGAAGATGAAACTGTTTTACATAAAATTCCTTATATAGGGGATGTAGTTTTAGATTAGGATGGGATTTAAATTGAAGAATAATAAAAAAATACAATGGAAAAGTACATGGGGATAGAGAATGTGGGTTTATAAATGATAAAATTTTTATGTAGTTTGTAAATACTCTTTGTCACCACAATGATGATGATGATGATGATGATGATAATGATCATGATGAGGATGATGATGATGATGGAGAAAATCCTCTGGTGAAAGAAAAGGAAAACAGAAAGATGTAGAGGTTAACTGAGAGATAAAGAAAGCCATCCACTTTGGACATTTCCTTCTGATAAAATTTTTGAAGTCATTTCCTCAATGTTTCCAGATAAGGATACTGCCAAAGAAATAAAGTAAAAGTATGAAGAATTCCCTGAGCATCAGTTCCCAGGTGCAGTTCCTGAATATTCCCCAAACATAGATGGACCAATTGCCAAATCTGTTCAGAGGAGCAAAGCTCACATTCATTTAATATCCTTTACTTTAGGCCATGTTTTAGATAGGAGTGCTTCCTACATCCCTTTCATGTCATGCCCAACACTCATAAGTGGAAGAACACAGCAATAGCTCTAGACAACCAGCCTGTGGGCTGCGTGTTACCAGGACTTGGAGGGAGCAATGGAGTTTGTTGCTGCCCTCTCTACTGAGAGGATAAAAATCCCCACCACACACACACACACACACACGCAATGCCCAGGAGATGTACAAGAGGAAGACTTCTCAACAACAGCAGACACAACACCCCCAACATTAATGCTCTGGATTCAAAGGACACAGATGGTGATGAGGAGGCATGAATGAAACAGGTGGAGAAAATAATGGAAAAGAAGAAAAAGAGAAAAAGTTGGAACTTACAGCTCCTCTGGGGCAAATTCTTGGTGTCAAACACCAACAAAGATGAAGCCAAATATTGAATCTCTTAAGAATGTGGAATAGAGTGGTGCCAAAGCCTCAATGTTCAGAGTTCTGTTTGGCACTTAGTATGACAATTTCTGTGCCATTTCTAGGTTAACTGGGACTAAAGATGTAGATAGGTGTATGAGTTTAGATTCAAAGAATATAGTGTCATAGCTCCAGTCTCTCCAAGGATGTTGATCCTCCTCCAAGAAAGAAGGAAATGCCAGTTGTAGGATGCACATTGCAGAAAGATATAACTGAAAAAGGGTGACTGCTCTAACCATATTTAGTACTAGATAACCTCTGATCGATTGATCTATCTATCTATCTATCTATCTATCTATCTATCTATCTATCTATCTA